>VZTY01014769.1:293134-371460 GCA_013400935.1 Turnix velox | reverse complement strand
CTGGTGAGTTGCATTTTCCAAGGGGACGTGGTGGGAGGAGAAAGGCCGGGGGGGCCTGGTGGCCCCCCCGCCTGGTTAGGCAGGGGGAGGGATGGGTAGGAGGGAAGGTGATGGTCTTGTGTTTCTATGTCTTGCCTTAATAGACTGCCAAAGCAAAAATTCTGTACTTGGAAGGAAAAAATACTTGATAACTACAAAATCACAAAATTTTATGACCAGTTATGTTTCATAACTTTTAAGGACACTGTAACAGTCCTCTCAGAGATGACTGAAATCTGTCTAGCCTCACCATTAAGTTGTTCCATCCCTGGATGCTTCTTCAGAGTTTCTTGTAGCTAGGCCAGATGACAGTGTGAAGGAGCTTTATTGAAAGGTGTGGAGTATATTCTCAATTGGAATGTAGCCTACACTACAGGCAAAGAAATCTGTAGCCTACAATATAGAGCTCCAACTTTCTACCTCATTACACTTAAGGCTGTGACTAAGTGTAGTATGGGTATATGTGTGGCCCTCAGCTCAAATGCAGAAGAGTATAGGGTGTAACATACTCATTTGTAAGTATGGCATGCACACTGGACATCATAATAATATCCAAGCTTTGTTTTGTTTCGCATGTTCATCTCCTAAATATTGGTAGTGTGTGAACTTGGTGGGTTTTTTAGATCTGCTAGTAGTTTGCTGATTAGAGCTTGCCATCATTTTTATTTACACTGTTGGGGCATTGCCATGAATGATGTTGTCCAAGCCTATTTATTTGTCTAGAGGGTTGTTTTAGTGCAAGGTTCTGTGAAGCTTTGTACTGTGTGGGTGAGAGAACTTTAGGCAGAGGGCAGAGATTTGAGGAGTAGTTCTACCCATGCTTCACAGTAAGCAGGGTTCAACCCAACTCTGGCCTGAAACCTGCATCACTGTGTTAGAACAAAGCTCAACATGAGCTTGAGTCCTGCCTTGGAAGTGGTCGTAATGTGGACTCAATTCAGGGGAGCTACAGGCCTGTCGGTCTGACTTTTGGTCATGGAGCAGATGATTCTGAGTGCCATTGCAGCATGTAGAGTAGGCAATCTCTCCCAGTCAGCATGGCTTCATGAAGGGCGGGTTCTACTTGACAAACCTAATCTCTTTCTATGACAAGATGAGCTGCTTGGTGGATAAGGGAAAGGTTGTGGGTGTTTACCTAGACATTAGTAAGGCCTCTGATACAGTTTCCCACTGCGTCCTCCTGGAGAAACTGGCTGCTTGTGGCTTGAATGGGAATTAAAAACTGTTCATTGGGCCAGGCTGAGAGTTTGCAGATGACCCCAAATCAGGTGGGAGCTTTGACTTGTTTGAGGTTCCTTTGCAGAGTGACCTGTACAGGCTGGATGGATGGGCCAAGGCCAATGGGATGAGATCCAGCAAGGTCAGGTGCTGGGACTTGCACTTGGGCCATGATAACCTTATGCAGCACTGGGCAAGAGTAGCTGGAGAGCTGCCTGGCAGAAAAGAACCCGGGGTTGTTGTTTGGCAGCTGGCTGAATATGAACCAGCAGAGTGCCCAGGTGACCAAGAAGGCCAAGAGCATCTTGGCTTGTATCAGGTGCAGTGTGGTGAGTAGGACTAGAGAAGTGATCATCCCCCTTTATTCAGTACTGGTGAGGCCCCACTTCAACTACTGTGTTCTGTTTTGGGCCCTGTGCAACAGAGAAGATGTCATCAAGGTGCTGGAGTGGGTCCAGTGAAGGGCAACAAAGCTGGTAAGGGGTATAGATCAGAAGTTATGAGAAGCCACTGAGGGAGCTGGGATTGCTTAATCTGCAGAAAAGAAGGTTGAGGGGATACAACCTTGAAAGGAGGTTGTAGAGAAGTGAGAGTTGCTCTCTTCTATGTAACAGATAATAAGACACAGCCTTAAGTTGCACCAGGAAAGGTTCATGCAGGATATTAGGAAAAATCTTTATGTAGAAAGAGTTAAGCATTGGAACAAGCTGCCCAGGGAAGTGGTTGAGGCACTATCCCTGACAGCATTTACGAGACAGGTGGACATTGTGCTTAGAGATACGGTTTAGTGATGGTTCTTGTTGGGGGTAGATTGATGATTGGACTCAATATTCTGAAAGGTCCATTCCAACCAAAGCAATTCTATGATTCTAATATTTTTAATATATTTTAGCAGACCTGATAGTGTACAGTAATAGTAGAGGCTCAGATCCTTTCTTTGCAGCACCTGCCAGAGAAGTAGTAAGGCTTATTGGGGGCCTCTGTAGCTATGATGTTACTGGGAATTTTACAGAATTTTATACAACTGTAACCAAGAGTGTGTTGGCAGAAGATAATAAGTAAATGTTATTAATTTTCTCTTAGCTGTGAATCTCTTTAGTTTTTCTGTCAGCTGCTGAAGTGCATTAGTTGTTTCCTAAGCCTTGAATGCTTATAGAAAGTTGAAGTCCCTGCAGATTTGGCTACAGTAAATCTGTCCACTTCCTAGTTACAGTAGATTTTCAAAGATTTATCCTCAACTTAGTGTCTTAGGAGTGAAACATAGTTTTAGGTTTTTATCTCTAAAATCTTTATTTTTCATGCATGTCTTAGAAAACTGATGTTTTTTCTATTAATGGGATTGGTTTTGAACTGTTCAGAAAATCAGTGCCAAGTGAAATGAAAGAAAGGGAAACTCCTTGCTGTTGAAGTGTACTTTTACCTTCCCACACGAAACATTTCAGGATTTCTCCTTCTGTTACTAATTTAGCCTTTTGGGAGTATATTGATTAATGGTAATTTTTTTCACAGCTGGTGTTGAAATTACTTAACTTTCCATGTTAATGATCAATTTGCAATCTAATTCTGTTACAAATGTTAGTTCTGTTGTTTGAGAAAACAAACAACATTCATTTTAAATTTTCAGTTTTTCTATGCAAGAAACAAAAACCTACTAGGCTGAAACCATTCCTCATCTGGATCAAATAGAAATGTAAAATCAATGGGACATGTCAAATGGTTTAGGCTGTTAGAAGGTTCTGTGTCCTCTGATCATCTTTAACTATTTATGTCAAAATGAAATTGTGCACAGTTTTCATGTCCATATCCTTTCTGCAGGATTAAGGATATTCGAAACTTCATTATCCAGTCCCGTCCAACGTTTGCAACAACAGATTTTGTTCTTGTGACTACTTTTCCAAACAAAGAGCTAACAGATGAAAGCCTGACACTACGAGAAGCGGATATATTGAACACTGTGATTCTTCAGCAACTAAAATAATAGTCTTATGGTTGTTGGTGCAATATGGGGTGTGTGCTGTATTGTCATACTATATGATTCCAATAGATGAAAAAAAAAATCAAAGATCAGCATCTTTTTATTCCCTCACTTCCATGGACTGGATTTTTGGGTTTCATGTCTTCCAACTATAGCATATCTAACTTTTTTATTTTAATATCAATGTTTTTGGACTTTTTTCTGTGTTTAAATTGTTTCCCTTTGTTAGTATGTTTCAAACCACTTTTTGTTCTAAATGTGCAATGACTCTTTGTTGTTTTCCGGGGGGTGGGGGGAGAAGCATTTTTCTGAAGAGGGATAGCATCTTGTGTACAGTTGGTAAGATTTGCACTATGGAAATGTTTTATGCTGCATTGACAAACAGCCATGTGAAAACTGAGCCTGTAGGTTATGTTTACGTTGCAATCTGTATTATATGAAGATGTTCTGTTTAATAGGTTAAGACATAATTAATGACCTAATACAGTTTTAGTTTGTTCTGTTTATAGTGTTTCATGGTAGAGTATAATATTAACAGTCTGTTTTTCATGTTGTTTTCCCTCTATCATTGTTCATAAGATTATATCAATTCAGGAGATGCAAACCTCAGCTATTGCAGGTTACAATAGATTGTTCTCATTTGTATTCCTATTGTTCTAATTGTGAAATTAAGCATTGGGGGGGGGGACGACGCCGACCTTCTACCTGAAGTTACAGAAATTGGAGAGCTTGCTGTCATCTGGACAAATGTTGGAATTTGGATTTTGTGAGGGTAAACCTATGGTCAGTGAAAATGCAGTTGAACCCTGTGCAGTTAGATGTTTCTTCACACAAATAACTGCAAAAAAAAAACCTCCACCAAGGTGCACAAGCGCAGAACTAATTTATGCTGTCACTTATGTGCACAAAACTAGACATATTAATTGGTCATGTATTTTTGACTTGAATTTCAATTCTTTATATTCAGAATTTTGGCCAAAAGTATTTTCTAGTATTCAGTATGGATTTGGTTGTGCAGCTTTCAATGTAACTTGTTTGAAAGCTGTACGATTAAACCCTTTAATCTTGAAGTTATATATTTTTTCAAATAATTCATCCCTACTCTGCATATGCAGGTAGGAATCTTACGTTGGAGGCAAACTGGCTGCTATGCTTTTGTAGTATGCAATTTTATAGTATTTGTGGCTTTATATCAGATGAGTGGGCCCCACTCTGAAAGAGGGTAAATGGGCTGTGTCTCTTGTACCAGTATGTGTATTAAAAATTCTGTTTTCACTGATTTTACTCTGAAAATATCAATACTTATATATTGAGCAATCATACGCTTAGCATAAATTTGATTAATCTTACATTCTTACCTCAAAATAGTTATTTGACAAAATTTTTAATGTGCGATTGTATTTGAAGTATTTTGTTTTGTAATGTGAATATTTGCATGATTTTTATTCATAACTCATTCCACTTGATAAGTAATTAAAGTTTTAAGCTAAAAAAGATTGTAAACAGCAATTGTTTTCTTCCCAGTTGGTGCTGTAATGAAGTGGGATTCGTGATGCATGCCAAATACTTAAGCCTAAGCAGAAAGAAAATTTCCTGTGCATGCATTCTTTAATTTAACACTTCTCTATGTAAATACAAGGCAGTGTTGTCATTGATCTGTGGTTTGGGCATATTTTAGTTCAGAATATTGATGAAATTACATTGCTCATTACTTCTAAAGAATATTATTAATTACTGTAGGACAGTGGTTAAGGAAATTGATTTATTTTCATTTCCTATTATTATGTCAAAACGCACAACTGCATATCATCACAGTCTGGTTGTTTCCAATACCTGGTAATCTTTAGTGTCTGGTAGCAGCTGAGCATAACTGTGAGCCTCAGTAGCAGACTTCTTGTCAAGCACTAAGAAAATGCTCATATTTTACATATCTCGCTGCTTCTCAGTTCTTCAGAACTTGCATAATCTTTCATCTCATAGCTTTATGTCATACCTTCTATTGATGTTAAATTCTCACTCTTGTAGCTAACACCTTGGCACTTTTGGCACAAAAAACCAGTTCTTTTGAGTGCAGACCAGTGTGGACATGCAGTTAATACTGGTTACAAGGGAGATGTGAGACTGAAACAAGGGTGAAGTAACTTTGTAGCAGATGGTGATCTTTCCCTCACAGGAAGGTTGCTGAGCTTCTTGGGAATTCCTCTTCACTTCCTGAAATACAGATAATATTCCTGTCACTTGCTCTTGTAGGCAGCTTATGAAAATACACTGGAACAAGTTGCCCAGAGAGGTTGTGGAGTCTCCTTCTCTGGAGATGTTCAAAACCCACCAGGTTGCCTTCCTGTATGATCTAGTCTAGGTGTTCCTGCTCAGGCAGGGGGATTGTAATAGATGATCTCTTGAGGTCCCTTCTGATCCTTGATGTTCTGTGATTCTGTGAGAGGCTGAGGCATCACCTCTGTCTATCCCAGAAATCCCTTATCACTCAAGAGCCAAATAAGAGAAAACATTCAGTTTGGGATTAAGAAAAATCTCTCTGCGTCTGAGTAATTGTGATTTTTTTTTTTTTTTTTTGACACTGCTCCCATGTTGTTAACATTTATTCTGCTGAAACACAAATAGGCTTGTTAGTTTCTGAGGGTTTGGGTCTTTCCTCAGCAGTGCATTGAGATGTTTGTAAACATTCTTCTTTGACTACTGGACATGTTTGTGCAATTAGCTTGTATTAACAGCTGTATCATGCTGTTCAGGTCTTTGGTGAAAATCCAACCTGTATTATATGGAGCATGGAAGTGCTCAGAGGTGCTGTTTCTAAGCTCCCTTCTTAGTTGATTGCACTAAGCTAAAGCTGCCATGATCTTTAAATCTGTGCAGGGAGAAGAAAACCAGATACGCACTTTCTCATTGCTGGTGCTGATTAACCCAAAGGTTAGTATCATGATTAACTGTAGTGGTCAGCAACTATGGTGAACGTTTGGTGAGCTGTAGCAATTAGGTCAACCTATACAGCAAAGTGTAAAGTTGTGAATCTGGAACCAACTGAAAGACACCAATAGCCTACAAAAGTGCTGGCCCTGGAAAGGAGGCAAGCCATGCAACAGAACTTTGAGGTTTACAGACTGTGGTTGGGACTAGGAGGTTGTTATAGGTGAGTTTGGTACTGTTTTAGGGCACTAGTCCTACTTATTCATAACTTTAAAGATGAGACTATGAAAAATGAGGGAAATGCTGAATTCAATGTCTTCTCTCGAAACAGCTCCAAACAGATCACAAAGGGGGAGAAAGAAAGGACTGTGTATAGAGAAAAGCATAAAAAGAATTAGAAGCTTGTGTAAAGCTGGAAACTCTGTTCAGGTATTGCCAAATTGAAATTAAACCACGATTTTAAATAGTAGAAATGGAATGAACTTGGAAGTCAGCTCCTTGGTTTTCTATGTTTTTGATTAATTCTCATTGTTATGCTGGCTTTCTGTAAGTTTTTTTTTTTAATTAAACCATATTTCTTTGGATTTTGCTACTGATTCAACAAGGTAAAATACAATGGCTTACTTTTTGGAAAGCAATTTACTTTGCCTTTGTCCAGTCCTACTTGACACATACAGCATAATTTATTAATTCATGTTTAAAGGCTGGAAATGTTATATGCCTAACTGTGCACCTTTAGAATTTTCATTATAGAAAATGCAATACCTAAAAAGACCTCAATCTACTAAACTTCAAGCAGATGATTAACAGAACTTAGACTGGAGATCCCAAGTTATCTTCTTGCACTTCTTACTTGCAGCTCTCCTCCTTTGGTGCAATTGTCTTGCTTTGTCTGTAACTAAAGTTAGCTCTGGAAGCACACCTGAAAATTATAGGAAACTAAGTTTAAGAAGTATTTTAGTTAAAACTGAGAAGTGAGGAGAGATATATCTTTTTTTCCTCTTCACTGGGAGCTGTCTGTTCTTGAGTTAAACATGTGATCTATAAGCTACCTATTTGGACTAGAGATGATAAATGTCTTATTCCAAACTGCATTAAGGTAAACTGAGCAAGACATTCTTAGCAGCAGGTTTAAAAAAATCCTTCAGGGAATTATTCTGGTAGAGCTACTATTTTTCATTTATTAATCTACTTCAAATTAAATTGGATGAGATTTTAGACCATATAAATACTAATGAGGAAATACTCCCATGTGGGAATACCCATGAGTTATTTTCCTGTTTGATCTTTTTCTCACTGAAGTTAGAATAGAAGAGGTCCATGAAGCAGATATTTATTTCAGGAAACTTGTAATCTCTTACCAGGTGGTGATATAAAAATTTTGGTTGTCTGTTTCAGCAAGACAAAAAGCTCATAGTGTATACCAGTTCTATCCTAAAAAATTACCAAGTAATTGCACTTTGAGCACAAATTGGATTTTCTGGCATCCAAATAAAATTTTAATTAACTTTTTCATAATGATAGCAGTCTACAGTATTTTAGAAATTCAGAAATTTAGTGCTTATATTGTAGATACCCAGGACAAATGTTCCATTTCAGTGAGCAGAATGAATTTCTGTTTATCTTGCAGCCATTCCTAATCAAATCATCATTAATCAGATGTTCACGAGATAGATGTCCTTACAGTCTTTGGTTCTTATTTAGTTAATCCATTTCATACTAGATTTTTTAAATATAAATCTGAATGTGAAAATGTAAATGCTTGGTTTTTTGGAAAGTTTGCAGACTACAGAAAAGAACTTCAGTAAGGTATTTCTTTCTACTTGCATATGAATTCTTGTCTTAGTAAGATAGTTCTTGTTAAAAGAAATTGAGGAATACAAAATGGAGAGGGCTTTGTCTCTAAATGCAGAATAGTACTCCCACTTCTTGTCCATGAATGAGTACATTGATGCATGTGTATACTTGTTTCTTGCTTTTTTAATTTGTTGCATTTTTAATATTGGTTCTTTTGCTTAGAATATGTATTTTGAATTATTGAATCTGTGTATTATTAAAAAGCTTTCAAAACTTTTTAAACTCTAAAAATAGTGAAACTTCTGCATATTTCTATTAATACAGCACTACTTCCCATAGCAATCCCCAATTCCTACATCCTAAAAGGAATCACAGAAAGCCATGGCTCTTCTGATGCAGCGCTGCTTTTTATCCATCCAGTGTGTCAATTCTTATAGGCAGCTGAAGTGGTTTGCAGGAGTCTGCTACAACAGGTTGACTTGAAGTCTTTCCCTCAGTACCTTTGCTCGTAGTTTCTTCAAGAGAGACCTCAAGATACCCTAAATTTACACTAAACCTGGCTACACTGAGCAAGTTTGGATTGTTTTAATCTCACTATTTCACCTAGAAATGTTATGTTTACCCCACTTCTGTTTAATTGGTTTTCCCAAAACAAAACAAATGATACAATCAAATTTTCAATGTCTTCCCTGTATCCTTTCTGACAAGCTTATTGTACTGCCAGATAATTTCTTTACAAGGACTCCATCCCTATGGAGTTTTCATGAGGGCAGCTCACTCTTTACTATGGCAAGACTTTTTTTTTTCTAAATTGCTATTATTTGCTTTGTTTACTAGGAAATAAAGTTTTGTTAGTCATTATGTATTTCAGGCTATGAAGAGTTTGGTGTTTCACATTTAAATCTGACAATTCTTAGAATCCCTTGGGGCAAAGAGGTGTCTTAATGATATGAGATTTACTTAGCTAGGTTTACCATCTTTTTGTCCTTCTGTTATTGCAGAGATCAGCCTTTAGAGTCCAGTTCCATCTGCGTTTTGTGGGCTTTTTGTTGTATGTCACATTTCAAATTTAAGAAATGGAGCATAGTTTGCACATATGAAGGCGTGAAGTAGATCACAGTGTCAGTAAATAAATGTGAGAAAACCAGAACCTTGAAAGGATTTTGGAAAAGCTTTGGTTTTCCATGTTTCTTCTCTCACCTGCAATGACCTCTTTGACACAGCGGATTTTATTTGTTGTTTGCTCAGATAAACATTACCTCATATCTCTACAGAAAGTTTCTTTAAGTTCTGTATCAGAGGCTTGGATCTGCAATATTCAATGCATCTCTTCCCAGGAGTTCTCCAGAGACTGTTGGCCTACCTGTAGGTTCATGCGAGAGCAATTAACTTCAGGTTTAATGCTCAGTTCATAAGTTTTTGTGGCTGGTGCCATGTCTGAGTGCAATTCCTAAAAACAGCGGCTGCCTGGTTCTAGTTGCAATCCTCAGGCTGTACTGTAGTAAAACGTTGAAACAATAAATAAAAAAATCAGTTGAATGACTACATTATTGGTTTGTCCAATTCTGATTCCAAGTATCTGAATATCTGGTGCTTTGCCTGATACTGCATGAATCCCATGAATCTCCTGAGTTGATGCATCGATGGCTATAATCTCTAGCTTTTGTTTAGAGAAAATACATGCAAGAGAAAAACACTTTTCTTTCTCATTTGGAGGGGCAGTTTAGCTGAACACATAAAAAGTCAGAACATGTCAACCTGGCAAGGTCTGTTTGCCTTAGATGTCTGTAGAGGCTTTATTGCCCAATCGACTGCGCAAGCAGAGAAAGGTAGAGGTGACCTAGAGTCAGTGATTTCCAAAGAGCTTTTACTCGTGACCAAGGCCACCAACAAACATTTAATTTTATAAGTTTTCTTAGAATAGTAGTATATGCAAGCTCAGATAGAACTACTGTCATCGTGCAAGCATAATAACTATTTGTTAAATGTTCTTATGATAATGAAATAACTTTTATAATGGAGAAAACTATTTTGGTAATAGACTTGTTTAAGTCTTCTCTTAGATGCACAAATCTGTTTCCCATAGCTTTAAAATGTGATAGTCACTCAAATTTTTGTTATACATCCTGAAATTTTGCATAGTAGCAGTACTATTGTTATAGAGAAGTTATCTCCAGTTACAAGGATATTTGAATTCCTGCTGGGCAGGAATTGAAAAGCCTGTTCCAATGTTATCAGATAAGAAAAAAATTATTTGGATTAGAATTTTATAGATGAAAATGAGCAGGAGTTGCCAGAATGGCTGGTTTGATGAAGCAGAACTAATCTGTAAGAATACATTATATTGTGGTTTGTACAAGACATGGTATTTTGCCTAAACCCTCAGTTGAAAATCTGACACTGAATAGGAGGGCGTTTTTCTGGCAATGAATTTTCATTCTGTAGCCTCAGTCTTATCTGTTATATTGCACCTCCTCCGCTGTATTTGGTCTTAGCAGCTATTTCTTGAGCAGCAAGTTCTATAATGCCAAGTGCAAGGTCTTGAGAAAGGTGTTGAGAAAGGGCAAGATTTCAGACACTAATTTGTGCCCAGAATCAAGACTTCAGAGGTTTTTGGAATACAACCCAGTTGACAATTTTATATTAGTGAGGTTATCATTTAGGGCAGTTAGGGTAGTTCTTACCCAGAAGAAATTTACAGGTGTCTCTAGGTTTCTTTTATTTTAAATGTTAAGTTTGAGGTAATTCCTTTCTGAGGTTTGCAGGGGGGGAAATAATGAAGGCCATAGATTTGGCTTGTATAAATGATCCTAGCAAACCAGCTTGTTTTTCTTCCTGGGAGCAGAGATTATTTTCTATTTCTCTACACAAAACAAGAAAATTCTCATAAGAAACATGGGCAGCATCAAATATAAATATGTAGAAGCTTATCAGAATAAACAGCAAATGAAAATAAGTGTCATAAAATGACTCTTGATGTCTTTGATCTCTGGTTAGGAATTTGGGGTTTGCTTTTCTCTGTTATATTTTAAAGTAAACAAATATGCAGTTCTGCATCTGAATATTTCCTGGGGAGTATTTGTGAGACCTAGACATTAAATATCAGATGACTGATATGTGAAGATTAAGCTGTGAAGCTCCTTGAAAAGAAAAAAAGCACATGGGAGAAGGGATCACAGTATATCTATACAACCTTTGTAGTAAAAATATGAACGGATGTAGTAGCACAGGAGACCACAGGAAACAGCTTCAGTGCAAGAAGGGAGACCTTGGATTAATGTTTTATTAAGAGAATGTCTAGAAAGTGCTGTATCTTTACAGCAGTCACATAGAAGCCAAGAGATAACATTTTAAGAAGAGGAGCAGCAGTTCTGCCTGTGACAGATTGCTGATGTCACTGAGGGTGAGGATGAGGTACTAGCTTTTAGAACTGACATGGCTAAAGACATTGGGAAGCAGTGTCATATGAGTGGATCAGGTGCAAATTCAATCGATGGGAAGACAGAAGAGAAATTAAAACCAGTACTACAGAATGTGATTTCAAACAGTGTGTTCAGTAAGCTTGCGAGCAAGGAAAGAACATGGCACAATCCCCACTGAAGTAACCTTTCATTAGAAAACAAAAGAGCAAGGTAGAACAAAAGGTTAAGGGAAGGAGTGACAGGCAGGGCAACTCTTAGGAGCTATGGTAGGACAGATAGGAGGAGGAGAGCCCAGCAAATGTGTTGGCTTAATGGAAACAGTGAATACCAGTTTCCAGAGTTGACCTCAGATAGACCCTGTTCCAACCAGTCACTGCTGTAAATTAAATACAGCAGACCAAATCCGCATGCATGCACTTTTGCAAATATTTGCTACCCCTCTGATCAAAGTTATTAGGTGATAATGTTCAGCCTTGGAAACTGGCCTTGAGCAGCATTTATTAAGGTGTTCCACTACTACAGCTATTGCTAAAGATCAGTACACCAAACGGCACTGTCAATCAGCCTTGAACTTGTGTGCAGAGGACTACCAGTAAAAGTGAACAGAAAATAATATATCTGGAGCCTGCAAAATAGAACTCACGTGCAACTATCACCAGCACTATTACCTTGCAATTATTACAGTTTACTATTGTCAAACCCATGCTGGGCAATAAGAAATTACTACAGAAGCATAGAATTTTCCCTTCTTGTTAGGATTATCTGGGGCTTGTATGGTTTGGGTTGGCAGTGACTTCAAAGATCATCTGGCTCCAATCCTCCTGCCATGGGCAGGGACACGTCCCAATGGATCAGGTTACTCCAGACCTTTCCCAGTCACTTGAAATGTAATTTCTAGAATCACTTAATACAGGCATGTAGATTTCTATAAATCAAATATCAAACCCACCAACTTCATGGTGTCTTCTGAGACCTAAAATCTTCTGGAATCTGATGGTGCGATGGCAGCCTGATCATGACTTTAACCTTCATCAGCTTCTAAATTTTAACTTCTACAGGAACAATAGCTATCAGTCATCTAAAATAAACCTGTCCTGGAGAATTTTGTTCTTAATTACCCTGTGAAAGGAGATCCTAGAGACTGTTCTTGGTCTAGGCATCATAATTTGTGCTTTAGTCAAGGAAGTCAAGATTGTTCAGATCTGGCAAAACACTTTGTTCCACAATTTTTGTGGAAAAATGTGCAACCTGTAGTCAATCAAAACAGTTATAAAGTGTTTGTATTTCCTGAATCGCTTAGATTGGAAACAAGCAGTTTAATTCTTTCCTTTCATTGTATTTAAAAAAATACACTTCTGGTTTTCTTTGTTTTCAAAATTACTTCAAGAAGTTGACAGGATCAAAAGATGAAAAGCACAGTACAAGCTGTCATAATGTTTTGGTTTGCTGAAGATTCTGATATATATTACTAAGGTCAGTTCTCCTAAATGGCTGTCATCCAACCCTTCCTGAAAGGAATTATTGTCATAGATTCCCTTGAAACTAAAACTTTGTCTTTTTTCTTTCAGCCGTAGAGCTGGAACAGGTTGCCCAGAGAGGCTGTGGATGCCCCCTCTCTGGAGGTGTTTGAGGCCAGGCTGGACAAGGGACTGAGAACCTGGTCTAGATGAACTTTACAGTCCCTTCCAACCCACATCAGACTATGATTCAATGACTTTCTCCTATCATGCAAATGTATACTAAAATCTATGTAGCATTTTCTTTCAAAACATCTGCCACTTCTTTCAAATTCCCACACAGTGAAAGTTCCCTGCTACACTTGCTATTGGTTTGCTACCAGTCTTGTCACCATCAGTAGACACTTAACCTAAAACTTTCACCACAGAAGATAAAGCAGGTCTTGAAAGTCTCCTCTACAATTTTCACTGTAGAAAGTGATTCTGTATATGTCTTTTAACTTGAAATCACAGATATGTCATTGATAGAAAATCATTCTTGGAATCTGCTCTGATATATCTCTTGCTGTATGCACAAATGTGGCTCCACTACTGACTGATTTCATCTGCTAACAATAAATTTTGGTATGCAGCATCTTAGCATCTTACAGTCATTCTGTTAAAAACAGTTACTGAGATGCTTTAGTAGTATCAGTGATAACTTGACAGCAACCCACCTGTTGGTCTCTTCAGACTATTAGCTGCCATGCTGCCTTGCTGCATCTTTGTGCTTTTCTAGATGCATGGTTTTTACTTTGTCTTTTCCTTAGATTTTGATATCCCTGAGTGAAGCTTAACTTGTATAATTTTAAAAGAAAGTCCTGATGTGTGGAAATAATATCAATAGTAAAAAAAAATCCTAGCAGGTAGGCCGAGGAATAAGCATGTAACTTGTGCCATCATTTGGGTGTAGAAACTACTAGTGGGGTGAGATAGTCTTTCAGCCCTTGCTTCTTCTGTGCTTATGCCAGGAGCCTCAGCAGTCAGCTTGGATCTTCTGAAGTGCTACCTGGCATCTACATTCTGGCATTGCAATGCTGTCTGCAGACATCAGATGTAGATGTAGAAACTCTCTGTGACATATCATAGCATCTGGTTATGATTTCTCATGATGCTACAGAATTCCTAAAAGTTTATGATACCACCAGATTTCAGGAAAAGTCATAGTCATCTAGGTTGGAAGGGACCTTTCAGATCATCTAGTCCAACCATCAGCCCAACTCTGACAAGCCTCATACCTGGACGGGGTCTCAAACCCCTAGGAGTGCAATGCTCTCCCAACTGAGCTATACATCCAAGTCCTTTGACTGTAATCTTTTGTCAGATATGAAAGACCTTCTTCTAATTCCAGACATGCAACTTCAATGCACAGAAGTTGTTTTGGTCTGTATGTGCTCTAATATCAGTAAGAAATCAATGTGGAATCATAGAATCACCTTGATTTGGAGGGACCTTTCAGAACATCTTGTCCAACCATCAGCCATCCAACCTAACTCTGACAAGAACTATCCCTATATCCTGTCTTTTATCTGTATGTCTACCCATCTCTTAAATACTTCCAGGGATGGTGCCTTATCTACTTCGCTGGCAGCCTGTTCCAAGGCTTAATAACCCTTTCAGTGTAAAAAAATTTCCTATTATCCAATCTAAACCATTCCTTGATGCCATTTTCTCTTGTGCTCTCACCAGGAGCATGAGGAACAGTTAACAGAATTCATCTACCCAACTGTTGCATATATCACTAATGGTTTCCCCTGTCATTCTTCACACCAGCTTTTAATCCTTGTGAAGATATTATTCCTTGTTCCAAGGAAATAAAATAGCCATGACTGAAAGTCCCCCTTCTTGATTTTGCCTTTCTTGAGGCTTCATTTACTTGGATAGAGCAGTCAAGCCAAAATATCAACTTTCCCTAAGTGTCAGGAGCAATTATCACTACAGAAGGGAGAGGAGCTGAGGTCATTGTAGGTCAGCAAGGCCCACATCTTCCTCACCAGTGATGCAACAATTTGGGTAGTGTTCCTCACCCTGTGCTTTAAACCAGCCATACAAGCTCTTGCTGGTGAGTGATGAAACAGGCACCAGATGTGCATAACTATCCACAATTCTCGTGCAGGCTGCCATTTATCTTTTAAAACCCTCCATGCAAGAGTAGCTAGCTGACTGTACAGAGCATGGCCTGAGAAAAGACAGGGGAGCTGGCACTGATGTCTCCATAAACCAAGTGAAAGGTGAGACTGACCACAGTGCAGCTGGCAGAGGGATATCAGAGGCAAGGACAGGGCACCACACTCCTGCCAGCAAGCACTGACTGCAGGGTGTTTGCCAGCAGATAACAAGAGGACAGAAGCCTCCAAAAGCCTTCAAGAGCCTGATAGAAAACCAACTATTTTCTTAAGTGCTGAGCACTCATAAGTTGAGCACCTCTGGGAGCAAGTCCATTACTTAGGAGCCTTATACAGATCCTGAGGAAGGTACACTTGTGCTTGCCATACTCTTGGGTCAAGTGAATGCCTCTTGCCATACCTACGGTGAGATGGACCTCTAGCATCATCTTTTTTCAGACTATGGCCATGTGGATATTTGTGTGTCTCAAGTCAGAGAGACTGAGAGAATTCCAGTTCTCTTCCAAATCAACTATTACACAAATGTCACTGAGAAATAATTACATGACTCCTTACTCTATAGAGCTCTCAAAACAAGAGTGATTCAGTCATCCAATGCATTTTAATCTTTCACAGTCTGGGGGATCTCTGTGGGATCCTGCTATCCAATGAGATGGATTTCAGAAATTACTATTAGCCTTAAAAAGTTCAGTCAGGGTCTGCAGTTTCTTATCTGTCATTGAACTATGTAAAATGGACCCCTCTTTTTAAAAATCTTTGTTAATTTAAAGATTTAATTAATTACTCTAAAGTGACCTTTCTTTCCTTTCATGACACGTGGACCACTGAAGATCATTTGATTTGAAATGTGTCCCACAGAGTTGTCTGTCTTGGCAGAAAGCAAATTAAAGTCAACAATAGTTAGCAGGCTGGGTATTTACACAGACAGCAGTCCATTTAATAGTATGTAACCTTTTTATTGTTTAATTCTAAGGTTATTCTGAGTCAACGATTGCTCTTACCACCAAAACTACTGTATGCAGTTGGCTTAAGAAGAACAGACTGTAGGCATAAAAATTATCAAGCCCTCTCTTTCTGCTCTTTAACAGTGTTCACCTTATGGTCATGTAAAGGAGAGCATATCTTGGCCCTATCGTCAGACTGCTGATGTTTAACTGTAGCACTTCCTGCAGTGCATAAGTAGCAATCTAGAAACCAGGAATAATGGATCTAAGTTGGACGAGGGTAGATTCAGGCTAGATATAAGAAAGAAATTCTTTATGGTGAGGGTAATGAAACACTGGAACAGGTTGCCCAGAGAGGTAGTGGATTCCCCCTCTCTGGAAGTGTTTAAGACCAGGCTGGACAAGGCACTGAGCAGCCTGATCTAGTGGGAGGTGTCCCTGCCTATGGCACAGGGGCTGGAACTAGATGATCTTTCACGTCCCTTCCAACTATTCTATGATTCTAAGCTCCTATTTGTGCTTCTACAGCTATCTGTTTTCACCAAGACCATGAACAATATCTTTTTGAAGCACCCTATTGCCAACAAAGCTATAGTCATCACTAAAATTTATTTCATGCTTTCAAAAAAATATGACTTTTCCTCTTTTTGCTTCCTTTAAGTTTTTCTTGCATGAAGTACCTTACAATACACACAACCAGCTCATCCTGATATTTTGTAGAATCAAAGAATTGGTTGAGTTGTAAGGGATTTTTAAAGGTCCAATCCCCCTGCAATATGGTGGGACATCCTGCAGTAGATCAGGCTGTTCAGAGCTTCATCAAGCCTTCAATGATGGGACCTCTATCTCCTCTCTGGGCAACCTGTTCCAGTGCGTCACCATCTTCATGGTGAAGAACATCTTCCTAATGTCCAATCTAAACCTGTTGCTACATGACCAGGCAAATAGACCCTTCCCAGCTTTCCTGTAGGCCTCCTTCAGGTGTTATGAGGTCTCCTTCAGCCTTGTTTTCTCCAGGATGAACAGCCAAAAGTCTCTCATCTTGTCCTTGTAGAAGGGGTACTCCAGCCCTTGGATCACCTTCATCGGCCTTCTCTGGACCCTCTCCAGCAGATCCATGTCCTTGTGCTGAGGGCTCCAGAGCTGGACACAGTAGTCCAGGTTGGGTAGAGGAGCAGAATCACCTCTCTTGACCTGTTGTCTGTATTTTTCACAGTGAAATACAAAAGCAACTTAAGAAATGTGGGCATGGCTTGAAAATCTTTGCTCAAAATCAGACACCAAAGCCACTATTCACAAATTGAAGAGGGGTTGTCTGAACTTAGTGGTGATCCTGAGTGGAGATGTTACTAGGCACCTACAGTTCTGCTTCTGTTTGATCCCAGGTGTACTGTAGTTTTGACTGAGAAGAGGAGCATTTTGCTTTTGTAACTTTGAGTCTCAACCCACTAGAATCCATAAACCAGGAGGTACTCTTCCTCTGCCATTGGAAAGGTCCTCAAAGGAAGCCTCATAGAACAAGTCCCCACTCAATTCTTCCTTTTAAAATATGTCAAAGCTGATTTTAGCTTCATCCCGTAGAACAGTTCCAGTCTGAAACTTAATGTTGAGAAAATCAGAAAATCAACGGTGTGTGGCAGCTTACAAGAGATTGCAAGATAGCCCCCTCCAACCTACATCTTCCTGCTGCCAGCCTGCCTCTGCTGCCTCACAATGTCACTGCTGCTGCTTCATACTCAAATTGCTGGAAAGGAGCTGGTTCAGCCTGTCAGAGTCAGGAAGTCTGTCCAGGGTACTCTTGCATGACCCTTAACATCCATCAAAAGCTTAACTGGAGTAGCTTCTCTATGGGTGAATCCCAGCTGGTGAAAACCAGCGAAGGCCAACATGGTTTAAAAAATGTATGACTGTGTTTTCTGATGAAGTGTCTTGTTTCACTAGGAAGGTTACCATGTCACTTCCAAGAACTCTAATGCTTGTATCTCTTAATGCATTTTGCCTAGTTAGTATGAAATGTGAAATACTCACAGCACTGATGGCAGATGCTGCTTCGTTCCCATCAGCCTGAATCTGCCCAATTTCTTCTGATTTTTGTTTATGTCTTTAATCTTAGTCTTTTTCCTTCTCTTGTCTTATGAAAAAGCACTACTATTAGGAGAGAAAGCAAAGAGAACTGCCCTGTTTTAACCTTGTTGTTGTCCATGACCTGGCAAGGCAGATGACTATTGATTGCTGAAGTATTTGATTACATTAGCCATGGCATAGCAGCCACAGACTTTGTACTTTTTTGTCTCTGCGTTCACATGAGTGTGTCCCCAGTAATAGGGGTATAACTGAGGTTAAAAAATCAGCAGCCATGGCAGCAAATATTATATTTGTATATAGCCCAATATTAAAAAAAAAAGAGAAATCCCTATATCTGGAACTGTTCAAACTGTTCATCTGTATGTCTTTTGTCACAAAATGGGGTTGTACTGGATTTTTTCAGCAGCAGACATAAGTCAACATTAGGAAGTGTTGTCGCTCTGCAGGGTTCCCTGAGGACATGGTGATATCCTCCTTATGTTACAGGAATACTGAACAAGTTTGTCACCTCTGCTCTCTTATAGCCTGAACACCAATCTACAGGTCCAGCCATCTTTGGGGAACTGCTACCCCAGCAAGACAGGAGCAATAAGAGTCTGAGTGTCAAGGGACAGGCTACCATAGGATTTTTGGCAGCAGCCTCTGAGCCACCCCTGCAGGACTCAGTGTACAGTCTGGCTTCTGATGACTTATGGTGATTCTGCAATTAAAACATTGGACTTGGGTGGGATGGGCATGGACACTGGTGACTGCCTCTGCCATGGTTTGTTGCCTGGGAATGGTCTTGCTGCCTCATTTGGGTAATTTTCAGATTAGCTCTCCAGGAGAACAATGTGAGGTGGACTAAAGATGGCCATTTTAAAGTATGCAGATCTGTACTGTTATTAGTACAAGACATTTTCACTGCAAGAACATTTGGGAGTTCTGGCTATTCCTTAGTCATATCTGCCCTAGCAGGAGTTATATCTCCTTTCCATTAGACTTGGGTTGATTAACATTTCTTTGAAAATGGAGCTTTGTATTCCATATAGGAGTAAATCATTTGTACAGCTCAGTTGTTTATCATGTGCATAGATATGCACTACTTTTTTAAAAAAAAGAAATTGTGGCTATTTCAATTGCAAATAGACATTTAAAATAATTGTTTAGATTCTTTCCATGAGAATTTCACAGGGATTTATGCAAGTTGAAAGGAAGCATTTTTTGTTCTAGAATGTCAACAATTTTAGCACTGACTTCAAAGCCAAACATTAATTTGTAAATAGGAGTCCAGCCTGACAGAATTTCACAGTTTTTATTTCCTTGCTCTTAATCTTCTTGGTGCAAAATTTTCTGAAGGCTATAGAGAAAATCTAATGTATTTGTCCTATTTATCTAGCACCTTCTGAACAGTAAAGATTGATGTAATCCTCATTGAAAAGAAAAAATGAAAAAGTAAATTTCAAAATGAAACTGAAGCTTCTCCCTATATGTCTGTGTAATGAAAAATGTGGCATGGTTCCCCTAGCTGAACATCTGCCTAAATTGCTAAAATCCCTATGAAATGACTGGAAAAACAGAGAGCACATCACCAGAGAGACTATATCACATCTTTCCAAATACCCTCTGTAGGTCTGCCCATGTTCCAAGTATCCAGAAGGAATGAAAAAGGAACATAACAACTGGAAGAATGAGTAGCTGATGGAAGAGTGAGTTTCAGAGTCCTAGGAAAGAAAAACTAATGCAAACACTGTCAGCATTGTGGGAAGGACTGGTGAAGGGGATCAAGACAGTTAAGCAAAGCCCTAACAACATAATTCCAGAGGCCCAGGATAGTCACATAGCAGGGGAAGGAAGAAATGCCAAGCAGTCAATGCAGATATGTTTAAGAAAAGGGAGGGCAGATACTTTAATCATAATAATATGTGCTAGAACACATGTAATTCTGGTAATACTAGCCTTTCATAGGTCGTCTGACTCAGTGCCAAGTTGCAATGAACATGTTATAAACTATATAATTCACTTTAAAAAATCAATTAACAGACCTATGAAAGCAAGCTGTACCTGAAGACTGGAGACTTCCTTTACCAAGAGAAGAAAAATAAGAATTCAAACCCACTTCCATTGTACAGAACAGCTTAATATTACATGCACTGCAAATAGCAATAAATTGGTGTTTTCTGTTATCCTTTGAAAATTAAAAAAGATTAAATAACATAGTGAAAACAGCACAGAGGTAATAAATAACATAAAACTAAAGTTTCTTTTTATTTTCTGTTGAATGTTTAGCACAGCAGACAGTAAGGAGATAAATTAATACATAATTTAAAGTAGTTCTTGGATGCAATCCAAAACCCCATGTTTAGGAAGAGTTTTATCAGATAGGCTGACATCTTGCCAGAATGTGAAATTTGAGAATATCTAATAATCCTGTATCTCATCTCCTACAGTGATGCTTCCTCCTAAATCAAGGACAAAAGGTCAGACTGTAAGTCCTTAGAAACATACAAAAATAGGATAACAACAGTATCTCAAGCTCACTTGTTCTTTTAGCTGACAGATGATAAAAAATGATCTCTTTCAGCCCGAAGATGTTTCACAAAAAAATAGACTTACATGACATCCATCTATCCATCTGTCTGTCTGTTCATCCATCCATCCATCAGAGAACCAACTTCTATTATTTCTGGAAGGATTGTTCTTATGGATGTACCACTACATAAAATTAAATGTCTGAGCACACTCATCATCACTTTAATAGAACTAGACTAGGAACCCTAAGAAGTATGACTGAGAGAGGCTTATGAAAACATGAAGTTCAGAGAATGATACAAAATCCATCCAGAAAACCTAGTAAATATATGATGGCTATTTATTTATTCTCCATAGTGATGTTTGAGCTGGCTGTTTGTCACGATTTGGGCCAATTTCACCTCCAAAACACACAACAGATTTAAAGCTGGCTTAGGTGGCTTCAATGTAAATCTTTGAGAACTCTGAGGCATACAAATAAAAAAGAGTCTAGAGATGAAATTGGTTCAGGCAGTATCATTTATTTTAATACAGTTATAACTTTCCAAAAAGAGTTGCATTATAACAAATACAAAACAAATTTTGCTTTTTCACTACAACGTGAACATTTTGCTAGATTTTGTCCAAGTCTTTTTCTAGTTTTTCATAAAACCATAAGGATACTTCCCCAGGAAACTCTCCCCTTCCCATCATAAGTTTACCTTTATACAACAAAATTTTCATTCCACTTGTGGAGAGAACCACAATCTGCAACATTTCATTTATGAAAAAGAGTAAGTTTTAACTGTAGTTGAATTTTGGCAATTACTTTGAATTAGCTGATGAAATTCTCTGGGAAAGCATTTGCTGACAGAAAAAACCCAAACTACTGTATATGCACAGTTTTGAATCTTAACTTGCATTTCAGGATGGTTGGTAGAAGGGGAAACACTTGTATCAACAGATTGCATTGAACACTCTATATGCTGGTACTGTAATGGTATGCATTAGGCTTTTTCCATCAGGCTGGTGAATCACTATATTCTTACAGATATTCCCCCAAGACTTGCAGTGTTGCATTTGCATATGTACAAAAATATACATAAAGTATATGTTATATTGTGTATTTATATAGTGCATAGTTTATATGTAGAATATAAAATATATATTCATAGACATTTCAGTCTATACCTGAAATCAACATCATTGGATGGTTGCAGAATACCCAGTCCTGCACGGGATTGATCTAAAGAAGGACACTGTACATCATTGTCCACAAGCTCTATCTCAAAATATGAAAATACCAAAGCCAAAAATTGTTTAATTTCATGGACAGCAAATAACCTGCCAGGGCATTTTGCTATGCCTGTCCCAAATGGCATATAGTAATACTTCAACTTGCGGCCATTGCGGTAGAAGTCAGTCTTTTCTTCTCTGTTCTCGTTGAGAAAGCGGTCGTATTTGAAGGTCTGTAATTAAACACGAAGAGTTACTTGATATTTGAACACCTCCAAAGACTAATTATTGCCATTAAGACAAAAAGCTGGCTGGGAAAGAAGACTCTAGCAATAAGCATTGTAGAGTAGCACCAGGCCCCATGGTCCTGTTTTGGACAACTTCCCTAAGAAGTTCTGGTGTGTGGGACATGATCCCAAGTTTTTTGCTGATAAATGTCCTTTTCTGCTCTCTTAAAATAAGGAGTGTGACCATAATCCTCATTCATGTAGCATAACTAGAAGAGTTATTCTTCTGTGCCTTCAGGAAAATGTTATTCTTATCCCGGTCCTCCCTCTAACTCCTCCACAACAGGTCTGTCCTCACTGAAGAAGGCAGCACACTTTCTGGTTACACTAAAATAAGTTTTGCAGGTAGATCTTGCACTGATTTTAGTCTTGCCAATCATTGTGTCCATTAGTAAGAACAGACTGTCTGGAGTGCCACAGAAAACTTGCTATGAGGAGACCCGTGATAAATGCTTAATTAAAGACATGTTAGCTTTTGCTAGTGCCCAGAGTTAAATGTGCTTTGATAAATACTTACCAAGGGATCAGCATAGATTTCTGGATCAAAATGCAACAGTTGAGGATAAAGTGCTACAATATCATCTCTGCGAATGTTGTAAAAATCATTCTCCAAGTGCAAAGTGAAGTCCTCCTTGGCGACTCGGAAGGTCATGGATGCACTCGAGAGCCTCATTGCCTCCTTGATGATGCTGTCTATTGGGAGAGGAAAAGGAACGATTACCACAGAAATAGTATGTGTGTCCTTAGTGGGAGGTCATTCATTTTGAACTATTTAAAACCCATTATCAAATCCTGCATTCATTAGAAGAAATATTTTACTGAGAACTTTCTAAAAGCCTAAGTATCTTTTGTATTTCTTTTAGCATCTCTTATGCAGATAACAGTGAGAACATCACCCACTTTCCCCTAGGAAAATGTATAATTGAAAAAAACCCAAACTTATAGCTTCAACAGAAATACCAAAATATTAGAAGTTGAAAGTTTCAATCTGTGATAAAGAACAAATCAATCAAAATGGAAAACATACTGAAAGAAACAGTGCAGCTATCAGGATTTTCTGAAACCTTAGGATGTGTTGCATAGAAACCAGTATTCATAAAGAGTAACTTTTGTTTGAATATAAGCTAGTATTTGCTCTCTTTTCAAAAATAACAGTTCTTAAAGGATTACATTTTAAAAACTCTGCAACTTGTACATTTTTGTCAAATGTACATAAAATTTTATTAATACTAAGCTGAAATAAAAGAAATGGTATTAGAAGATATTGTTTCACATGATAAGAAATGGTATATAAAAATTGGCAGCATCTTTTTATTTGATGTAAATAAGATGTTGTTCTGAATTACCCATGGGTCTCTATGTTATTTAACTGTGTAGCACTATTGGTAGTTGTCATGATGCACAAAAAAGTGCTATTTCTGTGAATTTTGACACTCTCAGTACCCACTGAGACACTGGGAAGACTGAATGTGTTGGCTATTGCTAAGGAACGTGCAAGTTTTTGTTCCATTGTTTGTTGATTAATTCCATAGCTATTCCATAGCAAGCATTTATATAATAACAAGTAAAAGACTGAAAATTGTGGGCTGATATCTGGTACTCTTGCATAAAGTAATCCTACCTAGCACTGGCATATTATCCAACTGTTTTCTGTTCAAGGAAATATGTTTGCCATCCAATCCGATCTTCTCTCCATCACTTTCCAAAATGCTTTGCACTTCTTTGGTAGCAGCTCTCATTGCTTCTGGATTCCTAAGATCAAAAATGCAGAATGGCATTATTTTACACTTAAGAATACTTAAAAATATGAGTTTTGCCACTAAATTTCTTTCCAACTAAGATTTAGTTTGTTCACTGACAAGTACAATTTTCTGAAATGAAAACACTTCAGCAAAATGCTTCAATTACACTTCTTCATGTCTTAGCAAAGATACAGTAGCTTAGAAAAAGGAAAATAACCCCAACTATTATTTGATTCTTTCTTCAATGAGAAATAGGACAGAAGAAGTATGCTCAACTTGAGTAATAAATAGGAGTGTCACTAAAAGGCAACACCAAGAGCAAGTAAGTAATAGAACTATCCATTGCAGACATGGAAATAGCCCTGCTGCGGGTAGAAAGTTTAGGACTGGTATCACAGATCAGTTTTACACCACCACTTAGCCTGGATCATGTTCTATATTGTGATGATGCTCTGTCTAGATGAAAAGAATCTTCTTAATACTAAATGTCCACATGTTATCCTTCACTGTCTAGACTTTTTTACAGACACAGAGTATATCAGTTATGGTGAAGTATATAGAGAGAATAATACAGGATGCAATAGTGTCTTGCTGGAGGCACAACAGGTCATTTAAAAGACTTCTAGGGCAGAAGACCTAAAGCACATGCTTTCATGGAATGAGAAGTACTAAAAAACCTTTGTTATTATCATTGGCAGGTAGATATGACTGTGCAAGCCATAGGCTAAACGAAAATGTTACCAACTCAAATACATACTGAAGAGTTAGTCATGCTAAGGTAGATTATATTCCACAGAGGCCCACTCTAAAATGGATACCAATATTATCTGAAATGTGCTTATGTATTTACTCCAAACTCCAAAGCTTTCTTGATCAAGTATATCATTGCTGTAGAGTGTTTTTTGGTTGGTTTTTTTTTTAAAAAACTACTGCAAAATTGCTCTTTAGTACCACTACTAGCTCTCAGATGAGTGAAGGGAGTTTCTCTTAAATTCCAGGACAGGCATTTCTGCTCTCATTATTGATACATTTTTGATATTGATTAGGTATCAAGCAGTGGAATTTGCCTGCATTAAGGAACAGAAAGATAAAAACCAGTTTTCTTGTTTCAAAACAAGAAACATTAGGACTTACTTCAGGAGATAGAACAAGCTCCAAAATGTGGCAGGAATAGTATTGGCTTGTGAGGCCCAGAGAACCGCCACATGGGTCTTAGCTTTTTCCATGT
The DNA here is from genome assembly GCA_013400935.1 of Turnix velox. Taxonomy (NCBI): domain Eukaryota; kingdom Metazoa; phylum Chordata; class Aves; order Charadriiformes; family Turnicidae; genus Turnix; species Turnix velox. Next base: position 346,450 of record VZTY01014769.1, on the reverse strand, counting down.
CATCAAAGGTTGACAGAGTGTCATTCAGGAACATGCGGAGGGTGACGAGCTCAGAGAGGTTGTCCCTTTTCAGGAGGTTCTTGTGGAGGAGTGCCTCTCCCAGCTTCTCACGTGCACTGTGGGCGCTCTTGAAGAGATGGATAGGCAGCCCTGCCACGAGGGCTGGAAAGATCCTATCAAATTCCTTGAAGTTTTCAAGAGCATTCAGGATATGAGCTCTTTCAGTTTCCTGCTTTGATGGTAGATTTTTGTCATGATTTGAATTAAATTCTTTGCCAAAAAGAGTTAAAAAGCCAGACTCAAACATGACCTGGCAACAGAATGTATAAAGTCCTTCTGTCACCCAATCATTAGACTGAAGTTTAGGTGCTCTTGACTGCAGCATGACATATTGCAGGTTTTCCATCATTGCTTCAATGAGGGCATCTAGGGCATTACCTTGAAGGGTTCTAATAAAGGTCTGATGGAAATTTTCAGTGGTGTTTCCTTCTGCTGGGTCAATGCTACCATGACCAAAAGCCTGTTGCAAAATAAATTATATGCATGATAAACACACCCTGTCATAAACTGGTTGATAAAGTCTAACAGAAATTTACGTATAACTTCATAGCTTTCTAGATGGAAGCATAATAAGGACTATTAACCATAGAACTGACACTTTCTCTGTGAACTATAGCATTTAATCAGGCAAATGGAAATAGATTCAAATAGATGCTTGCAAATAAATGGATGTGGTTAGCTAGACCTTCATTAAAATCCCATTAAAATCTACAGTAGACTTTGCTTGCTTTAGTAAGTTTGTCTGAGTTCCTATTGTGTTGCATCATTTTTTAATGACCACAGCTTCTACAGTGGTGAGCACCTCCTGAAAAAGGGCAGTCAATGTTATCATTTTGCAGATGGTTCTAATTGTATTGCTGTCTTATCAATTTTGGGTACTACATGACTAAATAGTGTAATTCATGGACAGTTCAAATCACTGAAAATTTCCTTTCCATTAAGGAAAGGGAAGGAAAAGACACCAATATTTTAAACCAACAAAAGAGCAGAAATGTGAACCAAATATTTCAAAGGCTTAGCTATGCTAGAGTGATGAACAGGGTACCTCTATCCTGCCAGAAGATACCTTACATGTTAGATAATAAAACAATTTTTGATATCATACCTTGGCAGAAGTAGCAAAATGGAACTTCTTCCAGTCCAAGTGTTTTCCCTGGCGTATCAATGCATGGTATGAAAAAGGGTCAGTGAGAAAATGGATGTATTTCCCTGCTACTAGGCAAGTGAAAATGTGGCCATGCTTCTTCTGCTTTTCCCTGAGAAATTCAAGGGGATTTGCACCAAACTGCAGGGCACAGCCCAGGTATGGAAGGAACCCATTTTCCAGTGGAGGCTCACCCTGTTGCCTGCAAAACACAAAGAAAAGTGGCACTCAGAAGTATGTATAAAGATCTCTCCTCCAGGATTACCAGATGAGTAAAATACTGACATTGTTTTAATGTGAAAAAATGTAAGGAAACTCCAGACAAATAGTATATTGACAATTTTATCCCCTTCAAGAAGTAAGCCTACTGTGAGGTCTATGATATACAAGAAAGAATGTCAGCCTGTGCTATAATATACATAATAAAGCACAGTTTGATTACATCAGTTTTCTTTTGCCTAAATCAGGAGTACATTTTTAACCCTTGTAAATGCAGAATTGTTGCCACTAGGTAATATGCACACAATCTAGTTGTCCCATACTTGAATAATTTGTCCCACTATTATTGTCTCAGACATTTTTGGGCAATAGTATACACAATTTGAATACCAAGACAAACAGCCTTTGAGCATATAAAAGTTGTTGTCATTGGCATATCCCATTTGAATCAGATCCTGCTAAAAGCAGTGTGAATTTTGCCATGATTTGCATGAAGCATGAGAGTTAGTCTTTCAGACAAAGTGTCATTAAGCACATGCTTTTAAGTTAGGCCTATGCTTTAAATTAATTATGTGCTTAGATGCTGTTTTTATTCTCAGTCAAAAACTACTTTTCTGCATAAAGGCACCATAGCTGCTAAAATAACTTCAAGAAAATGCTTCAGCTTTTCTACTAAGTTCCTGATGGTAATTAACTGGTCAACTATTTTCAACCTTTTTAATTAAAATTTTTTAAGCAAAACAAGAAAATTACTGCTGAAAAATACAAAATTACAATAGGTAAGAAAATTGCTTGATCCTCATGCAAATGTACCAGTAGGATAAATGCTTTTATGGAATATGTATTTGACATGGCAAGGTACATAAATATTACCTTTATTACATGGTGTAACTAGATATGATAGACTAATAATATGAAGATATTTGTAAGGAGGTATCAAACTATAATTAGACGTAAGTAGATATTAGCTGTGATGACAATTCAGGTGCAACTATTGCCCAGTCCTTTAGGAAATCAAAACATGCATATTCATATTTTAATTACCTAATTCATGCTTAGTTTTGTATCTGCAGCTGTGTTTACGTGTTACTTCACTATTGTTGAAAAGCCCATACAGAAAAATTCTGTAGCAAAATTAATCTCCCAAAAGATCAAATTGCAGTGATGTCCATGCTATCCTGCATCTGTCCATCTTACAGATTTAAGGATATAGTTATTTTAGAAATGTATATAGTACATTTGACAGAAAGAAAGATTAAATACACTGAGATGCACTTAGAAATAGATTCCTTACCTCCTCCTTCTCCCTAGAAGAAATAAAAAAACACAACAGAGTGTTATCACTGTTCCCCAGATCCACGATGCCACAAACATTTCTGGTAATGCTCAAAAAACTTCCAAGTGGAAAACTATTAACTATCAGTATGGCAGGAGAGGAGACTAAGAACGACACAGAAGACGGGTCATGATTTATATGCAGTAGGTACACCACTCTATGGAATGGCCTTCAACAAGCTATTGATTAACCTTCTCTGGAGAGAGCCTGCTCTATCTCTATTCTGGCATCTTTCTGCAGTGAGCTTCACTGGATTGATGTGGACAGTTGCAGACATGGCCTTGAGCTGATGTCACTTAAGAGTATTGGTTACAAAGTAATCAAAGAGCTGTAATAGCTGATAATTTGAAGGTCTGGTAGGTGTCTTTTGATCTATTTTTTCAGATTTACCAATTGCAGTTTATAGTTCAACTTTAGCAATGCATAAATTGTCCACTGGTAGGTGTCCAGAAGACTCAGACTGTGGCTGCATTTCAAGTTGTCCTTCAGCATCATGCCTATTTATCCCCTCCTTCTCCTTCTTGTGGCCTGCCCTGGCTCTGATGTGGTGCTGAGGGAATGGTGGTGTTATGCTGTTTACTGGGGTGGCTGCAGTGATGGACTTAATCTTTCTAACAGCATTTTTCTGTTAGAAAGGGGGGAAATTAGCTTTCTATAAGGCAGCACATGAGAGAAAAGAGCAGAATGCGACCACGATACTGATTTTTCCTTCGAAGTCCTTGGATCACCTTTTACTGTTTCAGTTAAATCTGCTTTCTGCCTTTGCTCGAAACTGTACAGCACCAATTCAGGCAACTGTGCAGTCTAACAATATGGTCTCTTATCCTGTTTCAGGAAATCTCAAAAAACTTAATTTACAGCATCTAGAGGCCCAGCCCCCTTTGTTGTTTCTCTGTTTCATTCCCTTCTGTTTATATACATGCCTATATACATACATATACACGTACCTAGTTTTTCTTATCATCCTCACTTAATTCTGCTACGCAGTCTATACATTGCTAAGATCTTCCTAATGTGCTATACAGACATATTTCCAGCCCTTAAGAGGTGCAACTTCAAATATAAGTGCTGTAGATTGTCCAGGAGAAAAACAGGGAGACAAATATTGCTAATTCAGAGGGAAAATAATTAGATGGAAGAAGGAGAGGAGTAGAAAAGATCTGTGTGGGAGAGAGAACTGGGTTATGTAGGGAAGAAACAGCAAAAGGCCAAATGGGAATAAAAAGTCCACTAACGGAATTCTGGAGATAATCCAAGTATAAAGTAACTACAGAAGGTATTGCAGTTGCCCAAAGGTCAGTATTGGGAGTGCTCCTGGACACGCTCCTATTTTGTAAAGTGCATGTCAAGTTTTGCTGCTTTACACTCAAGGCTAAGCAGTGGAGAGTAGGAAAGCCCTTTTGATGCTTGGAAGAAAGAAAAGGGTAATCTGGAATAAATTTAGTGATCATTATATAGAAATACCCACTTGTGTTTTGATTAAAGACTTCAAGATATGCCCTATGCTTCTTTGAAATTAATAAGTATCATGAGGAACTTGCATAGCAAGAGTTGTAAGAAGGCCACTGAAAAAATAGAGTGGCTATGTTATTTCTCTTGTGATGCTAATTACTTAAGGTTGAAAATTTTTACCCTTAACAAGTGAGAGTTCAAACTTTGGCTTATCCCTAGCATCTGACATTAAATTATTGAAAGGGCAGCTCAGGTAGCACATAGTTAAGCATTATTAGACATCCAGTACTTAGTATGTTTCTGAGAGAGAAACTGATGGGCTTTAACCAATATTTCAGGCTTACTTTCAACCAATTTTTGTTTGTGTCTCTACTGTGTGATAAAATAGTAAAGATTTGGTCTTTTCTCTCCAAAGTCTGTCACTTCAAGCACCTCACTGAAGGTACTGAGTTGCAAATATGGTAAATGGGAATATTGTTCTGGCTTCAAAAAAAGGAAGGCAGAGAGGTGGCCTCTCTGCTACCTCTCTGGTAGAGTGGGATAGCTCTGTACAAATTCTATAACATTTGAGTCAATTTTAAATCTTGGAAGCTTCTGTCAGTTTTGCATCTAACACACAGTAATAAAGTTTAACCAGCAACCTGTGGATTCTCTCACTGTCATAGGCAGCAAGGCCAGTCACACCTGGAGGCTTATGGGTAGTAAGAATCATAGAATACGTTGAGTTGGAAGTGACCTTCAAAGGTCATCTAATCCAACTCCCCTGCAGTAAGCAGGGACATCTTGCATCAGATCAGGTTGCTCAGAGCCTCACCAAGACTGGCCTTGAATATCTCTAGGGGTGGGGCCTCCATCACCTTTCTAGGCAACTTGTTCCAGTGACTCACCAGTCTCATGGTGAAGAATTTCTTCCTAATGTTTAATCTAAACCTGCCCTCCTCTAGTTTAAAACTGTTGGTAACATCATTTATAATGGGCATCCTGCTGTCAAAACAGGAGTAACTTCTCTGAAGCTGCCTTTTTGACTAACACATGTAGAACTGAAAGTGTAACAAGATGTATGCAGAGAACAGAAGCTGCTTGTCTGTGAGGTTTGGTCTCTTGCTCCAGCCTAAAAGACCAACCCATGGGAGCTATGGAAGTAGTCAGAAAAAGACATACTGATTTATTTTGCTTTGGCTTTGTGAGGAAGACTCCTGGTATAAAAGGTAAGAAGAATATTAGTGTGAAGAACTAGTTAGTGCAAAGAGCATGTCTTTGACTCAAGAATCACCTCATCAAGAGTAAAGACCTAAACCTGCTTGAATGTATAAGTCTTCTTCAGTGCAGGTAGGACTATGGGTGTTCATCCCTTAAGAACAGCAGAGAAACTCAGCAATGCATTGGAATGCAGTTAGAAAACACAAAACCTTTTTACAACAGACACTTGACCTTTTGGTTAAGCCCCTGTGCATGCAAAGCTAGACCAGTTCAAAAAGAGCAGCTGAAGAGAATATGGATGCAAACAAAGCAGTGTGTGGATGTTTTATGCAGTATTATGTATTTAGCTCCCACTTCCACCTCAGCCTGGCTGCAAGGTGAGCACAGACACAGCTCTGCTTGCATCTTCAGAGCAAGAACTTGTGTCAAGGCTGATGCATGGTTACATTGCCCTCCATTCCCCAAAAGGGCACTGAGACTTCTTTCACAGAGAGAAAGAAGTGCCACTGGTAGTGGCAGAGGCTGCCAGCAGCATTCTTATCTGTTATCTCCACTCCAGCCAGTGAAGTGGGCTTCATCAAGGCCTCTGTGGAGCCAATACCATTCCAATAAAGAAAACAGGCCCAGGTTACTTCTGTAGAGGACCTGCAGTCATTTCTGAAGCTTAAGAGAAGTCTTCTGGGTTGCTTCATACAGCTGCTTGGAAACAAGGAACTAACCATCCAAACCCCAGCTTTATCTCATGTGTTGTAGCTATATGGCTTTCATTAGTCATAACCCACATCTGGTATTTAAATAGATAATGATAGATAGGCCACATTGAGGTGAATAATTTTTTTCAGTGTTACTGATGGCTTCATAACTCAAGTTCACTGGTGTGCCAAAGGATGGGATAGAGTTATTAGAGTCTGCTGATTGCATCTGGCAATGAATATCAAATTTGTTCATGGATAACTATAGACTTGTTTATTCATTGGAAGTAAATAAGAGGTACACCCTGTAAGGAAATTAATGTTCTTGCATATATTGTGCGAACAAGGATAATAGCATCATTAACAGATGAAAACCACCAAAACAGCACAAAATCCAGCTCAGTGGTGCAAAGGCAGCACTGCAATTCACAGTGTAGGAGCTGTATTGATGTGGTCCAGCTATGAAACACTTCTTCAACTGTGAAATACGCAAAAGATATCTCAGAAGGATGGAGCAACATGAGAGGAAAGCCTAAACAAAAATTCACTCAGTTACTTAGCTGCTTGTAGCTCAGTTCCTTTACAGACAGAAAATTGCTAATAAATAATTATATGCCACCACCTACTGGTAATCCTCTTTCAATGGTGCTTCTGTTTTGTGCTTTCCAGCAGTTGTTGAACAGTGCCAGTCAGTATTTGTTTCTTGTTTCTATAAAACAAAAATGGTATTTATTCTACATGCCTACTGTTATTTTTCTTTGAGTTTACATACAATTATAGCTTTTATAAAATCTGTCATTCTACTGCTTTCTGGGGAAAAGTGACTTTTTCAGAGCATGGGTGTTTTGGAGGCTGTGGACTGCTGTCTGTATTGATATGCTGGGGAGACCACTGAGGTTTCTGAGAGCCCAGCTGAAAACTTGGCTTTTCTGGGTCACTGAGAATGTCGTTGTTGACTTCAACAGAATTTACTCATCTCCAGCGGCCACGAAAAAGCAGATATTTTTAGAGGGGAATGCGAGCTTTCATCCCACTGGGTCCTGTACTGAGGGGACAGTTCAGAAATTGAAGGCCTTTGTCTAGTATCAACGTTTATTTAACACAACAGCCATAGAATTAGAGACTTGAAAGTGTCAGTGATGCTTCAGGCACAGAAGAGAGAAGCCTGGCTGCTGTGTCCATTAGCAACACTGTGGTCACTGTGGCTTTTTCAGAGGCCAACATTGGTTTTCAGATGCACTTTGGCAAAAATCTGCCCTCACAGGGAACAGCTGATAGGAGACAAGCTATTAAGTCTCATGCTTCATCTTCATTGCACTCCAGTTTTTCTGTGTTTCCCCTTGAGCAAAGATCAATGTTAGGAAATGGAATCACAGCACCTCTTGATTGCTGCCCCTTCTGAACCCATCTTATTTTCCCCACTATTTTAGAGCTCCGCTGGAAGAGAATAAACCAGCTGCTGTTATCAAGTGATCATGCTCTTCCCCAGAGAGACTGTAATCCCAAGAATAAACCAAACAGAACACGTGCTGGATTCTCCCTGGTTTTCTGGAGAAATGGAGAAGGTGAAATGGTTGTAAAATAAGAATGGAGTATCTAGAAGAATAAATACAGAGTAAAAGGTTATTAAACATGCAGTAAAAAATAATGCCAGTTTAATTATTTAATGATCTACATAATCTACAATAAATTCATGATACTACAGTATCACTCCATAGCTCTATTTTTGTAACCGTCATGGATGTTCAAAAGACAGACTTTTTATACATTATATTCTGACTTCTTCAAAGTTTATGAGTCATCTGGGTCCAGGAAAAAGTGAGCTCAGATTTTTTTTTATTATTGGTATTTACTTTCCTGTACATTAGTTGAATGTAATATGGTAGAGTGTTGTGCTTTAACCCCAACTGGGAACTAGGATCACAAAGACATTCATTGTCATCCCCCGTCGCTGTAGGGTAGGGAGGGAGAAAAAGGAGGAAAAAAACCATCACAGATTGAGATAAAGACAGTTTAATTAAACAGTAATGGAAGAGGGGAGGGGGAGGGAGTGAAATGGTAAAGTAATATAAAAAATAAAGTAAACCAAATTCTTCTCATCATCTTATGCTTGATTGTCCAGCCCATCCTGAGCTGTGATCACAGATCTTTGCCCCACAGACAACCCTTATTTATATACAGAGCATAAAATCTGTGGTATGGAATATTCCTTTCATCAGCTTGTCCTGTCTGTGCTCCACCTCAGAATCTATGGGGAGCTTAAAAAGACCTTGACTTGCTCTAAACATGACTTAGCAGCAACTAAACCAATTTGTGCTATCTTACACTTAATCCAAACCACGGCAGCTACTAGGAAGAAAATTAGTTCTATCCCAGCTGAAAACAGGACACAGAAATACAACTCTCTTGTAATCTGATATCTCTATGATATCTTTGACTCTGTCATTATTTTTCATTACAAAGCCCTCTGCATATACAATGTCTTGCATTTGCATAAGGATAATCAACACTGGTGGATTATAAAGTCGGATGGCTTGAGAGCTGGGTTTATCTACATCCTGTTTGAGGACAATTATCACAAAATGTTTAAATAATAGTATAGACAGATATTTCCTCTAGTGACCACATTAGTATTTACTTGTTTATTTCAGTGTATCCTCTGGATGTGCTCATATGTCAAATAATTAACTTTGCTGGCTTACATCATAGCAGTTCTTTCTCTTTCTGGGATTTTCTTTGTTCTTTCAGTATGTCAATACAAAATTTAGTATACATTCCATTAAAGCTTGGAGCTTACAATGCCACTACCTCCCCTTTAATATCACACATTATAAATTAAATCTCATGAATAAATGCCATTCATTTGAATTACAGTATTTTAATGATATATTGCATTCTGCCATGACAGGTTACCTTAAAACTGTAGAAAAGGAAACTACCAAACCTATGATTGATGGTAATGGTTAAGAATATTAAGATTTAAGTTACTTTTCTTTAGGTATTGAAGAGAAAGAACTGTAAAGAAAAAAAAAGGTTGTGAAAGCAGAGACTAGAGAATGAGATAAGATCTCAAGCAGAGAAAGGAAGTGGATGCAAAATAAACCATGAGTAGTCACTACTACTCACTTAGCCTAGTGAAATGTATCTTCTCAAAACAGTATTTTTCAAAAAACTTGAATTGTGTCATTTGATAAAAAACCAGCAGCTTCTATATTATTCTATTACAATGAAAAAACCAAATTGCAAGTACTCAAAACAGTGAACAGAGAGAAATTAAAGCTCAGTTGTGATTCCAAAAGCAATGCAGCTCACTTTGACCGAATAATTATTTGGAGAATGGTACTTGGGTAACAAGCCAGTGGAAGATTTCTATGGTACAATTCTCTGGGTGAATATGACAAGCTATTCTAGACTGCCCCAGCAGATGGAGCACCTTTTGCCTAGCTTTCCTTTCCTTTGCTTATGCAGCTGCTTTTTCTTTTTTTTTTTTATTTTCCTTTTTTTAATACGTGCACTGTCCTGTCATACAATTATAGCTTATTAGTTCCCCTTTTCCAACTTGCTAAGTTAGCCATCCATTAAGTGTAGCTATTAATTCATATCCCCTACTTCATCACACTCACAACTCACTTTACATTTAGAAGCCATGCCATGGAAACTGAGATGTTGGAAATTTGGATGGATCCAAATTAACATCAGCAAGTGGTGCAAGCTAGTAGCAATAAGATCTGCAATAAGATTGCTGAAGGCCTGTTATTCACTCTATATTTTTTCGGGTTTGTTTTTTTTTCTTCTGTCTTCACATTAGCTTTCTGGCTCAATGGACTGAGCACTCACTAGCAGGACAGACTAGATGTCCTCATCTATTGCAAAAGTTTGCAATATTTATCAAAAATTAAAAAATGCTTTTTCATAGTATCATAAAATCATAGAATGTGTTGATTTAGAAGGGACTTACAGAAGTCATCAAGTCTAACCCTCCTGCATTAAAGCAAGGACATCCTGCACTTGATCAGGTTGCTCAAAGCCTCATCAAACATGGCCTTGAAGGTCTCTAGGGGTGAGGCCTCCATCATCATTTCTCTGGGCAAACTGTTCCAGTTCCTCACCATCCTCATGGAGAAGAACTTCTTCCTAATCTGTAATCTAAACCTCCCTTACTCTAGTAAGGTACTGGTAGGCCACTTCAGGTACTGGTAGGCCACTATGAGGTCTCCCCTGAGCCTTTTTTTCTCCAGGCTGAACAGTCCCAACTCTCTCAGCCTGTCCTGTGTGAAGTCTAAGATTGCCTCAATAAATGCAGACCAATGAGGGGACATCTGGAGGGTTTCCCTTGCACTCCTGATCCAACACATGATGCTAAAATATGCATGGCCAAGTTTATTTCTACAAACATACACAGGACCTCTTTTTACTTACATATCCAAGTAATAAAAGACACAAGCATGTGCCTTGCTGAACTTCTAAATCTCACCATTGTTAGAGAAAACACAAAAAGTCCAAACAAAATCTCTAAATCAGCAAAGAGGCCCAACCACCAACAAGTCATAGCTTCAATCCTTTTCTATGGTTCTGCAATATGTTCCTCTTCACAATCATATTTCTATGCAGCTCAAGTTATTTTTTTATATGTTTTATTTTTAATTTTTTTTTTTGCTAAGGGGAACTGTGACATTGAACAATGTCTTCATTGTGCAGATGAGAGGAAAAATCAGGCATAGTGCTCTAACAGCCATAAGATGGAAGCAACTTCAAAGTGTGAGGCTGCTCAACTCTCCAGATTAGATTAAAAAGAGATGAATATGAGACTGCATAAACAAGCTGTCTAAAGCACAGCCCACCAGGTTTACATGTGAATCAGTCTTCTAGCTTGAGAAAATTGAATTGCAATTGAATGCAGATGGCAAAATTGAAAAGCTATCTCTCTATCTTGATGTTTCACATATATATCTATCTTTCCACTACCAGAAGTGCCTTTATATTGCATTTTACTCATTTATTTCCATATGTTTTTACATTACTTTTTTACTTAAATACACAAAGAAGAGAAATCCACTCCTTTTGCCTTTGCTTCGCAGATGAAAGTCTCAAGCCACAAGTAGAAAGACAAAAAATAAAAACACAAGAAGAACATGGTAACATAGGAATTAAAAACTGATGGATGAAGGATGACAGGTGAGTGATGCACAGAGCAGGAGCTGAGGAAGATAATGACAAAACAGAAAATAAGAACTAGAAGCATTAAAACAGCTGGAAAATTTACAGCTGGGAACAAATAACTGTTTTGCTTAACAAATTGGCACATACTGGAGCTCCTTTAGCCATATGACTCAAGACTGACCTCGTAAGTCACACAGGTTTAGTGCTGTCAGAAACACAGTGGCAGGCTTCCAAAGAAAACCCACTCCTGAGCTCAGGAAAGCATCTGACCTGCTGAGTCAGTGCAGAAGCAGCTCCCCAGAAAAGTGAGGGCAACGTGCCAACACCAATGAATGCCTTCAGATGAGCAATTCAAGTTCCCACGACAACCTCCCCCAGAATTTTCAGGTTGATCTAAAAACTTCCAGTGGTGAATGACATGAAAGGGAAATTCTAATTATAACTCCTCAGACATGGCGATTTGTGGCTGGGGAATGATCTGTCATTGGAGGGCACAGAAGCTCAGCTGCAAGAAGGGGTTAAACTGTAAGCATGAATTCCAGAGACAGAACAGACTTCTTCCAAGTGAGTGAACTTTCCCCTATTGATGAGATAAGAAACAGCCTCAACACCTTCTTGTAGCTATCCTGGAATGCAACTGCTAAGGGATTCAAGCTCAGGGGCCACCTTTGACCATCATCCATCAGCTTGCTGGGCTGAGAGATAGACCCAAGGCCTGACTGAGGTGCCCCATGCAACCTCTCTCCTTGGGACTGATGGTGGTCCAAGCATATATAAGGAATCTGCTTGTAATGCCTCTTGTAAAACCACTACATATTGTGATGAGATTTGGTCCAATGCACAGTTCAATTAATTTTTCTTGTATATTTTAGCACAAAGATGTATTGATAAGGGGTTCCATAAAAAAAGTTATTCTTGGTGGCATTTTAAGACAAAGTGCCAGGCTCCCATCAAGGCATCAAAGTTCACACATCCTCATGCCACTCTTGCTGCAAGCACACGTGCCCTGTTTTTGCAAAGTGTGAAGGAGAGGTAGCTGAGGTGTCCTCCTTGAGTGTAGTTTTTCCTGATGATCTCATTGGAAATTCTTGGGCTGTGACACTCAAGCCCATCTAAATTCCATCTGCATTTTCAGTTTCATCTGACTCCAATGCATGGCTGTGACCCTGTAAAGGCAGGTCACAGGTGTATGTTCCATCAAGCTGTTTATGTATTTTGAGGGCAGAACTATTGTCTATAGTTCTTCTTCCTGGCTTATCAGGTCATCTAGACCTCAGAATGTCATTTAAATCAGACACCATAACCTCAGACTGAATCCAATGTGGATATACAAAATGTTGATTTAGAGACTCTGGAAGTGAGGAAAAAATTACTGGATCCCTTGGAAAGCAAACAGTAAGAATTACCACTACTGTGAAATATATGCCTTATTTCCACCATGCCTGTCTTCTGATTCTAGTCTTTACAACATGGAAAAAAAGAACAGCAATTTTTAAACATTGAAATGTGTACGTCAGAGATAGGAAAGAGCTGGTCATGCTATTTAAGTCCTTTCCAGTAAAGTCCTGTTTGTGGAATAGGCACAGGAAGGGCCCCACCTACCTGCCCATATAGAGCCCAAATCCATCCCTCCCTCCTCTTTCCTGTCTCCTCTCTCTTAGAACTGACTCAGGATAGTGCATGAAGGAGTCTGTTGTCTACAGGACCTGCTGTGAGGACAGGAAGGTGTATGAGGAGGAGGTGAAAGGAATATCTCACTACTCATGACCTGGAGCTGCAGAGCTGGATGCTGCTCCCACCTCTGCCACAGTGCTCTCCTGCAGTGACAAACAAATCCTCCCACCAAGCTCTTCACAAGAGGTTCCTGTGTTTCCTCATTTTCCAGTTGTTCCACAGAGGCCCGAGAGTCTAATTTGCAGAAGTGTTGGGTACATGCATCCATGAGTGAACTCAGGAAGGTGGTGATTTAACAAAAAATCATCTGTATTCTCACAAACATGACACAGAAGTTTGCAGAACTGGGAGCTCAAAATAATCATAGAGTCACAGAATGGTTTGGGTTGGAAGATCATCTAGTTCCAACCTCCCCCTGCCATGGGCAGGGACACCTTCCACTGGACCAGGTTGCTCAATGTCTATCCAGCCTGGCTTTAAACACTTCTAAGGACAGGTCACACACAGCCTCTCAGGGCAACCTATTCCAGTGTCTCACCACCCTCATCTCTTATATCCAGCCTAAATCTACACTCTTCCAATTCGCATCCATTACTCCTACTCCTGTCATCCTGTATTCTATTAAAAAGTCCTACCCCAGCCTTTCTGTAGACCCCCTTCAGGTTATTGTGCATTATAATGTGTTATAAGCATTGCCAGATTCAGTGCTTGAATTCCCTCTCTGGGAATTATGACAAAAAATTGTGATTGTTTGCACAGCAATTGGACACTAGAATGTTACTTAGAAAAGATGGTGACAACATTAGCATTTCCAGCTTTAGAGCAGAGTTTGAATAGCAGACAGGAAACTGGGTATGAAACTGCCAAGTGAGCAGGGGAAAAATATACACTCACTGAGCACCGTCCACCCTGTGGATTGAGGAGAGGACAGCAAAAGCAATGTGACACATTGCACTTAAAAGTCAGGATCCAACATATATGAACAGCAAATCAGAGCAAACAGATTCAGGCAATTTTAATTTCAGCAGTTTCTAATGATAAGTATCTGACTGGAGCAAAGCTCTTGTAATCTAATTTGTTCTGTATATCAGGACTTGATGCTGAAATTCTTGTTTCTATATGCAAACCCCAAAAATTCTTTACAGTCTAGAGAAGCATCAATGTACAATGCACACAGTTACTTGAGCCAATATGGGCTATATTTGTTCTAGAAGTACAAACAATACATCAGGAGCCTCCCTGCACCTAGATAAGTGCAGAACCTCATAACTTCCGAGTTAACTCCTTAACAACTACTTCAGGTAAAGAACAGCATCAATACAAGTGTTCTACTTCCAGTACTGACAGGGTGCTATCTTAGTTAGTGTTTATGTATTGTGAGCAATCATTAATAATGTCTCACTGTTGAGTGGGTGGAGAGTTTCCTCACAAACAAAAGCACAATTTGTTTCCAGCTTCAAAGGAGAAATGTGAATTTTTGGGTAATAACCACCTATTATTTTATTGTGATTTTTGCAACAGCTGAGACTGATACCGATCAGCAAGTAGCTTCTATTATTTCTTGGAAGTTGGCATGAGATTAGTAAAAAGCCCCACAAACAATATATTGATCATGGAAAATTACCACAGTTTCCAATGGATGTTTTAACTTCACTAAGCAGACTCTGATAACTTGGACATCCATTCCACCACCCTCCAACAATAGACAACCATTTTGCAAGCCATTTGTTTGAGTGCTTCACCTGATTCCTTAGAGCTCCCCAGCCTCAGTAGAGTTCTTAGAAAGATATGGATAGATCCTTCTATTGCTGCCCTCCAAGTTTGGGAGTGCAGAAGTATCTTCTCTGTCCGAGGTCCTCAGCTCACATCACAGAGTGATTGAGGCCTATGCCATCCCTATTCAACCTTTGGTGTTTCCCTGGGAAGGAAGGCTAGAGCAATAGCTGGAATTGCCTTTGCTCTGTGTGTTTGAGGGGTGAGGACTCCAAGACATACCAAACTGCACTGGTTGCACAGCTCAGACATCTCATTTTCCAGTAATTATCTTTCTATTCTACTAAGTTTTTTTCCTAAATTTAAATTAGCGATAACATTGAGGAAGATTTTCAGTACAAAAAGTTAATTTTTTCTGTCCAATAAACTGTTCTTAAACAAGAAGTGGTCACATACTGTTCATCCATTGAAATTGTGTTTCATGATAAGTTTGGAGATCAAGATGATGAGACCTGCTTTTGTTCTCCAGGTGAGCATTGTGCCAAAGCTACTGCCTGAAACTTGGATTTTCCTTATTCCTAGTAATGGTGCACACAGAGTATGCCCAACTGGTAACTGACTACTTGGAGTCAAGTGTTTGGGCTAGGACATCATCATAAAGAAAATAAAAGCCCATTGCGGTCTCATGGGTAAAATCAGGAAGCACGCATTGACAGTGCAGGTCTGACATCCACCAACAAAGGCTACCACCTTGATAACAGGCTATCTTGAAAGACCACGACAAGAGATGAAGCAGTGCAGAAAATAGCAAATAACAACCTCAAGAAAACAGAGTCTTCACAAGAAGAGGGACATGTAATGTAAAACTGAAGGCAAACATCACTCTAAAGCTGTCAGCACCAGGAGACAGTCAAGCCCACACTGGCAGTTTCTCTCCTATATGGCCATCACAGCAGTCTTGATTCTCCAGGGTGAGTATGGGGCTCTTCTGCATTGTGCTCGTTGAAGGATGAATACACTAATTCTGAGCATGCTGTGCATGTTGGCAGTAAGTTAAACACTACAGTACCAATAATCATCTGTTGTTATCACAGTAGAGTTGGACTTCCTCCCTCCCTCCTGGTCCAGAAGGCACCTTACACAGTACTTTGTGAATGTGTAACCTAAGCCCAGAATTCACTCCATATTAATTTAATTATCTGTAGCCACATGACTCAGCAGCTGATGGTTCAGGTGCTAGCTGGATATAGGAAGTGGCGGTTTCTGAGCAGAGGGAGAGCAGTTGTACCTCTGCAGTCAGCACTGCCTGGCTTCTGCCCCAATCCCAATGAGAAGTGCTGGAGAGGATCAAGAAGCTTACAAGGACTGGAAAATATACATTGTGACAAAAATCTCTGTTTACCTTAGCTAGGGTTATAATTGCATAGGCAACTCAAATGATGAAATAGCTTCGTAGTGGCATGAGTAAGGAAATCACCCTTCCCTCATTCCTTTCTCCCTCCTCCGTTCTGATTCAAATCACACCCTCCCTCCTTTTGCTCTGGCTAGGGCTTGTGAGATCCTTTCCTTGCTGGCTCGGCTGACAGGAGAAAAACATTCATGTTCTTCAGTGGATTTATACTCTGCTGGCTCGATGAGTTAAGCTCTTCCCATGGAAGAAACTGACAAGTGCTAGGACTGGTGGAGGACAAGAGAAAGAGTGGAGGTGGAAGAAGACCCCCTTCTTGTGAGAGATGTCCCTGCCAATGGAAGGGGGTTTTGAACTGGATGATCTTTAAGGTCCCTTCCTACCTAAACCATTTTGTGATTCTCTGATCCTTGGTGCTAGCAAACAAATAAACTCATTTGCTGCATGCTCTACTTGCTTAGCTGAGGGCTTTAGGGCAATCGGAACATTTAATTATATGTTGGATGAACGACATTTGACAACATGCAAAAAAGGACAGCAAGGAAATCTAGCAGAGGAGGATTTTAAACACTGCAATATGATGCAAATAGAAGTTCATTATATACATAAGGCAAACGTGGAATAATTATGGTATGAAATATTCTTTCTGAGCTTGTTTCAGGATTTCCCTGTTGCTACTGTTTTACTTGGCACTTTCTCCAGGGGAACTTCTCCAGATGTGTGTGGCTTCAGGCACGCACTGGTAACAGAAGGCCACGTTGTTCAGGTGACATTGTCACTGGGCTCTGGTGTGATGGTATATATTTTTTTTAAAGTTGGAAAATTAATAGAAAATTGTACTTTTTAATCTCAGTGAAGGTGTCAGCTGCAAACCAAGGCAGGCAAAGGCGAAGGTAGTACAAGGTGGTACAAAAAATGAAGGATGCCAGGGTGAGGATCCAAGAGGCCAGGGGAGAGCAAAGCCGGCCTCGGTGGCGAGCTGGACTGTTTCTAACGGAGCTGTGTCACTACAACTCAGTGGCCCGCTTCGGACCCCATTGCCGGTTCCGGCCCCAACCCCTTGGAACCCCCGCCTCACCCGGCCCAGAGCCGCCACTGCCACCGGAGCATGCGCGGGGCCGAGCCAGTTCCGCCGACGCTCCCCTCAGAGCGGCGCTGCCGGACTCACGGGAGACGTCGCCGCCCCTCTCTCTGCTGAAGACTCCTGAGGAACGGCAGACGCCTCTTGGAACGAAGGTAAAGGGGGCATTGAGGCCGGGGCCCGGGCCTCCTCTCCCGCGGCCCTTTGTGTTGCAGGCTTGGGGCGGCGGCCCGTACTTGGCGGAGGAAAGAGGGGGGTGGGTGCTGCTGCGAACATGGTGGAGCCGAGGAGGGGGAGGCCGATGTGGGGGGCGACGGCGGTGGATGGAGGCTGGAGGAAGCCACTGCCTAGGGCACCGTTTGTCTCTCCTGCCACCGGGGAGCCATGTCCTACCGCCGGCGGTTGTGCCTCGAGGAGCGACCGCACCGCGGAGCCGGCCCGGGGTTTGGGAGGGGGAGGGGGGAAGAATCAGAGTGGCTTCCCCATGGACTCCCTCTGCCGTCGGCCAGGGAAGGCATCGGGTAAAGAAATAAGTAAACGCCTATATGTTTGTATCCACATTCTTCCGTGGCCATGGGTTTGGGGGTATCTTGTGACCACTCATTCTGGCTCCGGGATCGTTGCACAAGGGCCAGTGTCTTCGACCAGTCCCTGTCGAGACGGGATGAGGCACGGGTTGTAACTTGGCTTTAGACCGGCTGAACGCCCGCCCGCTGGGGTGGGTGCGAGGTTCGCGCTGGGGCAGATGAGCCCTGCCCCGGGTCGGAAACGCAGACGGCCGGCTTCAGTGCTAAGTGCCTCGCAAGGGCGATTGCCGAGAGGTTAATTGAAGTGGGTAACAGACGGGAAATGCTGGAGTTATTAGTGGGGAACGCGTCTTGCAAAACAGTTGCTCTGTTCCTGGTACCTCCTCCCGACCTCCAGGAGGTATTTTGCCTGGATCTGCTTTCAGGGTGGAAATTTTGCGCTGGTAACTGTTTAACTTCTGGAAACGGAAGCCAATGTTTCAGTCTAGTTGCGGGCTTCCTGGTCTGTTCGGGTCTCTCCACGTCCCACAGCTAAAAGACACTTAGGGGTTGTGTCTTCTCTTTTTCCTCCTTTTCTCAGTATCTACTGTCCTTTCAGAAACAGCAACAGCTACAGACAGGCCAGAGCTGAGGTTAATTCGCATCTCATGCCAGCTTCAGCTCCATGCTCTCCCACCTGGGAGGCCAGTCTTCTCCCAGCTATGCAATTTGGGATCACTGACTTCCTGCTGGCAGCCCCCAGCTGTTGCAAGTGTCACCCTGCCACAGGCATCCAGGCCACTGTCCTGGTACTTCTCTTTTGGCAGGCAGGGTCTGCTCGTGGGCATGAGGCACTGGTGGCCCCATACCAGGATACTGAGGAACTGAGAAGCCTTCACCACCACATTTTCATGATCCACTTACCGAGTTATGTGTGTCCCTTGTGCTCTTCCTAGGGTTTTCACTTTTGTTTTCATAAGCACTTGTTTTGCTCAAAAGATACAGGGATATGGAGATGAATAAGAAAAATTATTCTGTTGTCATTGCAGAGTTTTAAGGGAGAAAAGGAGGTTATAGTGATTCACGTTTCATCGTAGCCGCTTTTTCTGTCTCCTGAAGGCATTTAGAGCTTCTGAAACTCGCACTGAGATTATGAATAACATTGCCTAGAAGTCATGGCTGAGTCCTTCCTTTGATCACTGGTCCCTGGTAGTTGTAGTTACTATTAAAAAATCATATTGAAAAGTAAATACAGTACTTTTCTGGATCTCATGTTGCCTAATGGGGAGGTATTCATGTTACCCCTATCTACTGAGAAATTGGAAATACCATATGGAAAGTTATAAGCTCACTGAATGTACTTAAAGTGGTGGCAGTTATTCTGGCTACTTAGTTGAAAAATCAAAACTAGTAACTGGT
The DNA here is from genome assembly GCA_013400935.1 of Turnix velox. NCBI lineage: Eukaryota > Metazoa > Chordata > Aves > Charadriiformes > Turnicidae > Turnix > Turnix velox. The sequence continues at coordinate 327,386 of VZTY01014769.1, read as the reverse complement.
GAGATGACAACGACTTCTTGGCAGTGATGACAAACATTTGGGTTTGTGAACCCTCATCTGGGGAGTGAATGTGGCTGGAGGGAGTTGTGAGGTGGCAGTATAAGCTGCCAGATTGTCATGTGATCCAACAACTAGTATCATGGAATGGTTTGTGTTGGAAGACATCTTATAGAATGTCTAGTTCCAATCCCCCTGCTATGGGCAGTGACACTTCTCACTAGACCAGTTTGCTCAAGCCCCATTCAAGCCTGGCCTTGAACACTTTCGGGTATCAGGCACCCACAACTTTTTGGGCAGCCTGTTCCGCCCTCACAGTGAAAAACATCTTCCTGACATCTTAATCTCCTCTCAGTTTAAAGCAGCCCTACTGCTACATGTCCTCATAAAGAATTCCTCCCCATCTCTCCTGTAGACTCCTTTTGCTACTTTGCTTTGGTATTACTTCTCTACAGAAGACACCATGCTCCTCTTTAGAAACCAGAGTGAGGTTGAGGTTTCCCCATCTGTGACAAACGTCACCAGCGATTGCGTGCAGTTAGGCTTATCTGTGGAAGAGAACTAAAGCTGGCTGAGGTGTAAACAGGCTGGGGTTTGTGGCATGAAAGTCAGACCTGGCAGACCCTGTGCTGTGTCTGGATGTCAAATTGCCACATGCCAAAAGCTGCTCCCTATAATGAAGTGACTCCTTTGGGAACACACCATCCTTGGTCTGCCCTCATTTTCCTCTGCCTGACTGCTGCAATGGCTGTGCTGGCTTTGAATGTTTGCCAGCATTTCGACCAGTGGCACCGCAATGTACTTGGGCAGCTGTGGTGTTAGCGGTACATAGTGACTCTGATGCTGCCTTTAACCTGAACACTGTTGGCAGCAGTGTGGGGCATCCTGGCACCACTTACTTGAGCAAGGGGCTTGCATTTGCTGTTGCCCATTCTCTGGATGAGTAAGAAACACTTGGTTGTTTCCTGTCAGTGCTGGTTTAGAACAGATCTTTAAACTGTTTTTAGATGTGCATGTTTAATTCGTAAAGGCTTCTGGGCTTTCAGCTATGTTTAGTTTAATTGCAACAATTAGTCAAAAATGTCAGTGTCAGTTAGTTACTGCAGTGTAACTGTCCATGCATTTACAGTTTACCTCTCCATCACATCTAGGGCATGCTTTTTTGAAGTTTTAATTGCAGTTTAACATGATACTGGAGCTGCTGGACACTCTACTGAACAAATAGAAAAGCTGTCAATGAGCTTAGTGTAATATGAAGAGATGCCTAATGTGATACTGCAATATCACATCGGGCATCAGTGTATGGGGTGTTTTTTTAAAATTAATTTAATATGTCCATTCAGAGAAGGAGTAGCTCAAGGGTTTATGCAGTGGTCAGTGAAGGCATGGATTTTTTTTTAAGCTGCTGTGCAAATAAGGACCTATGTCCTTCAGATTAGGAAATGAATCCTGTAACCAAAAACTTTTAATAGAGCTACGTCATTAGCTGTGTTCTCAGTGCCTTGTAAAACTTGCAAAGCTATATCATGTTTTGTTGTCTTATGTCTTTTCTCCTCCCCTTCCACTGCCCCATTAAAATGTTCCTGCATGTTGATGTGAAATGTTTCATAATGGTTTAGGGAAGTTCAGCTGACCTCAGTGAGAGTGTGAGCAAACGAGCTCTTCTTAAATGAAGCCTCAGGTACCCGGCTCCAGCAGGGCTGGCTGTCAGTGTGGTGCCTTAGAGGATCATGTGAACAGGGTTTTTTGTTGTTGCATGTTTTTTTTTTTTTCCTTTTTTTCATCACTTCCTGATAAGTTGTCACAGGGCTTTCCCAATATCACATGAGAAGCCTGAAGCCTTCCGGTGTTTTGAAACTCACTGGAAACTGAATCTCTTCAGTTTATGGTCTCTCACTGTGATTAATGTGCTGCAAGGGGACATAGGAAGCCAGTTCACTTCAGTGGCTTCTTATTGGAACTTCTGAACTAATTGAAAGTGTTTAGGTACTTTGGATAACAGAATGAAACAGTGGTATATAAATTACTGTCTGGACTGGAAGTAGGAGTAGGAAGGGGGTGATTAGATTCTTCCTCTTAGCCCTCATCATCTCGTACCCTGACCTCATAAAATCTGTCTTTGCAATTCTTCATGTGGAACAATTTTCTCTGTATAGGCTTTCTCATCATTAAGACCTAAATTTTGATGATACTAAGTATATTAAATAAAGCCTATTACACAAAGGCTATTATTGATAACAGATTAAGTGGATAATCTTAATGGAATTTACCTGCGGTCCTAAGGCCTGCAGGTCATGGATTAACTGAGCTGCAGATCACAGATCACTTACTTAAAGCTTTGTCTTTTTTTCTGCTTTTGTTTTTAAGTTGTAAAGCTAAACAGGTATCTGACTAACTAACCCTGGTTTTATTGCTTTTCTCTCCATATCCCATCTTTTTTGATCTTCCCTCTACCCAGTGAGACTGCATCAAAATGTCTCTCTATCCTTCCCTGGAAGATCTGAAGGTGGACAAAGTTATTCAGGTATGAGGGGCTTTAATGAGATGAATTTAAATGATGATAACAATGTGATGGTTTTTAGTATGATTGGGATAATTCTATTTCAGGTGTGAATTCATGTCATCACGATACTTTAAAAGGGAAAGGACAAACTGTTTACTTTGTAGCTTGATACAATATGATTAATATTACTTTACTATTGAATATATTTTGTTTTATATAGCTGTGAATAGTAATTTGTCTTTATTGTGTTAATACATTTGGTTTGTTTGAAGTATAGATGCTGGGTCTTAAGTAGACAAACATAGTCTTTTGTCATACTTCAGCTTTGAGGTCGTGAATAGGTACTGACTGAAATAATATACCTGCCATGTCTCCTTCCTGGTGCCCAAACCTGTGGCAGGTTTATGTCCAAACAAGCACAAAAAAGTGAAGTGGATCTCTTAATTTCATCTAAAATCACAGACTTGTCCTCTGGCTACTTCATGGTGGTGACCGATTCTCTTGATATTTCTGAGATTACCACATTTGTGTAAAATCCTGTTTGTGTAAGAATCATAGAATCATAGAATAGCTCAGGTTGGAAGGGACCTTACAGATTCATGTCTTGATTATTAGATAGGACAAAGGTGAAAAAAAATCTATGAAATTAAAGAATTAAAAACACTTTAATAGATAAATCTCCATGAAGAGTTTTATATTAATGAATTTTATGAGGAGTTTCCTCACTTCAGCATTTTACCTAACTTCCATTTTTATTTCCTAAACTATAAAACTGGATTTGCTCCCAGTTCAAACAGCCATGAGTTATACTGGATTTTAAGGTGGCTGCTGCTCATGTCCTTGTCCTCACTGGGAAGCAATCAGGCACAGAATAGCTTATTAACTCTCCTATACTTGTCCCACAGTCTCAGCTGTGTTTGTACCTGTGAGGTGAGGCTCTCCAAGTTGTAGATACTGAGTTGGGGTTTCTCTTTGTGCCTGCCCACCTCACCCTGCCCCACTCCATTGTTCTTACCAAAGTCCTTATTTGAAGTCAGATGATACTGAACTGGGAAAAAAAAACCAGCCTGGAGCCCAGAATGTGCTCCTTCAGCTTGTAATGACTAATGCTAGAGTTTATATATTGCAATTAAAAATATTAAATGTATTCTTCCTGCTGTTGAAATTTTGTGGCCACTGAATGAAGTAGTGAAAGTAGGGCATCTATGATGAGTCCTTCCTGTAAACTTCAAACCATTTTATAGAACAGGCCCTCTTGTGCATTTACCTGCCCATACACTCAGTAGGGCTTATGAGCTTAGGCAGAAATGCCTTGTTTGTGTGATTATGCCTGTATTCTGTTGTGGTGGTTCACAAACAAATAAGAGTAAGTCCTATAGAGGCTTCTACAGGAAGCACAGCAAACTCTTCTGTTAAACTAGCTTAATTCTTGGTGATGCTGCAATCTTAAACATCAGTTTTCTAGAAATTACTTTGGGTAGGATGGATACTTAATGTAATATTTAAAGATGATCATCCATTCGAAGTTTAAATTGGGTTTTCATGAAGTTCTACCACCTGATGAGTGGGATGTCAAGCAAGACAGCCTATAAGAAAAATTTTTATGTGGAGGTGGGAGGGAAGGGAGGTAGGGCCACAAGCATTTGGCTACAGATCACCAGTGGAGAGGTTAGGTGTTCTGAAGATTGCCCTTCAGCTCTTGCTGACAGACTGCAGTAAGAAGTACAAGGTGACGCTGATTTGTCTATAACTGTGAGAGAGGGGAAGTAAATTTTATCGTCTCCAAATACCATTATTTCAAGAGTAAGCCATTCCATTGTTAGTGATACTTTTGGTAGCAAAGGCTTTATTATTTGCCTCTCCCAAAAAGTTACAGAAACTCTTGAGGCTACTCTTCTGAATCCGTAAGAGACTGCAAAAATGTGTTACTCTTGCTCTGATTTTTTTTCTGAAAACAACTTCCTTGAGAGTACACAAGCATGAAGTTTTCTATTTTTAAGCATAATTTCCTTAAAAACATTAAGTAATTTGACCATTGTATTGTAGTAGATGATTTATATGTCCTGTTCTGTGTAGTGTTTCACTACAGATTTAGTAATTTCCCTCCCTTCCCCCACTTTTGATGTTCACCCTCAGAAAAGCTATTGAGGTAGCTATTTCCGTCACACTTAACAGGCTTTTTTGTAAGGCAGTATTTTTCATTGGTCATGATTACACAGGGCCAAAAAAGAAGCTGAGGTACTGAGGAGGGAGACTGTCTTACTTACTTTAAGATAGCCTTATATTCGTGAGTCAGTAAGCCATACAGAAATTCAGCTTAGTGTGTTCACTATAGTGGCAACTTCTTTAGAAATATCATCTTAAAAGATCCATTTCTTTCCAAAGGTAACTGGTAGCATTGGGTTGTGTGGAACTTGCAGTCCACAAAGGACTGTAGTAGAACTCGTGAATAATGTCTGCAAGTAAAGGGAGAAAAATTACTGATATCCAGCTGAAAAAAAGTAATTACAGAACATTCTGGTAAAGGTCATACCTTAAAACTTTAAGTTATAAAGTTTTGACAGTCAAGCTGAATGTGTCTTTTAAGGCTTTTTAAACTTGCTTGATGACAAAACCAGAACAGGTTTACAATAAAGCTTTTCTATATTACTACTACAGCCTTGTATTTGAGGAAGCTACAAGTAGTTCTGCCAAAGTAATGTGATACTTCTACAGCATTTGGGACTGAAGTTATTTATTTCAAAGAAAAAGATTGACTTCACAACTTCAAGATTAATAGTAACTAGTATATACATGAAAAAGGAAAATACTTAGTCTTCTGCCTGCACAATGAAGATTTTATAGATTTTTTTTTCCTTGTACAAGATAACCTATGTGAATTTCTTTGTTTTCAGGCTCAGACTGCCTTTTCTTCAAATCCAGCTAATCCAGCAATCTTGTCTGAAGCTTCTGCTCCTGTTCTTCATGATGGAGGTAAGCTCATGTACTGTGTAGTATCCTAATGTCGTGGAAAGCAGTTAAGAGTTCATACAATTGACAGTGCAGTCAAAAATAGTTATAAATATGCAACCCTATTTGCAAAGGGTGAGGCTGTGCTTTTTTGGATATGCCAATGCCCACCTTAGTAATGTTCTATAGGATTCAAAAAAAACGGTGTTTGCTTATAAAAAGAAGTAGTGGCAAACACTAACTCTTCTCTGACTTAGAAACCTTTTCAAAGTGACCCTAGGGTAACAGGATTTTCTGTTGATACAGTCTGGACTCTGAACTCAAATGCTTAGTTATACTGATTAATTAAGTGCAGATATGTAAGCTTTAGAGGGCAGCAAGAGTTTGAGTGTCTGTCTTTGCCATATGAGCTTCCTTAGGATGAATGTTTACATGAAACTCTGAACAGAGAAGTGCCCAGAAAGGAGGAACTTAATCTTGTCATGCTGTCAGCATAAACCTTCCAGCATATTCTGAAATCAAATGTCTGGTGGGAAATACATTAGATCTAAAGCTGCGTGACTTGTGCCCATATTTTCTTTTCCCTCATGCATATGTACAGCATGTATGTGCAGGTACATTTCAGGTCACACCTGTGGGTTAGTAAGTTACACTTGATCTAAAAGGCCTCTATGCAGCACGACCAGCAGTATTGCTAGAACAGCTGTCAAAAATGCACATGGATCAGATAGTAGAGCTTAGTGGATGTAACTTTGTCTCTAGTTCTCCTCTTGGTGCTGGTGTGTCTAAGATGACTTTGAGGCAGTCATTTGTATGATTTACTAGAGAGCTGCCTATCATTGATCCTTTCTGGAGTAGACACTTACCTGGCCTAGCCTCACTAGATTCAGATTTGAATTTGCTTCAGCTGTCTCTTCTTGACAACGTTCTTTGTGCTGTCCAGAGTTTGAGTTCTGCAGTTTTTGTGTCTGCTGGCCAAGTCAGATAATATTGACATAAGCTTTTGTGTGAATTGCTTGGGAGCTGTGTATTACTGAAGCATGATACATCAATATATCCTGAGGAGGGGATGCCTACACCCATCTATAGGATGTTCTGGGAATACCCCTGTCCTGGAAGAGACAGGGTAACATAGAAAATTCTGATTGTTTTTTGGAGATGTCTCTGTTTTGAGAGGGAACATATTAATGCCACAAAAGAGGCATCCTGTGTTGTGGTCTTGGATAAAAAATAAAAGAGAAAAATCAAGTAGCTTCAGAAGTTTCATGCAACATTGTTTTTAATCCTGAAGGCTTGGAAATGTAAGCAAGGCAACCATAGAAGAAATACATGGTAAAAGCTTATTAATCATTATTGATGGAGCTACGAGCTGACAGATCAATCCAGAAATAAGATCAGACAGGAAAGCTTTCCCGTGAAGCTGCATGTAAATGTACCATTCAAAGTATTGAGGAACAAAAAAGTCTCTCATTTATACTGGAATTTATGTTGCCATGACCTTTATGTTCCTTCCCAGAAAAGTTCCTTTCCATTTCTGGTCAAATGTAGATTCTTATAATAGCTGGTTTTATGCACCATAAATGAACACTAGAAACCTAAGCTCTGTGAACTGGGGACCCTTCTTGCTTTCATTGCTGTCCCTTGCACCGCTTCGCTTTCTGAGCAGTTTTTTATCTTGCCATCAATTCTGTGTGAACAGTGAGTGGACTCGAAAGAGTTCTTCTAACTCTTCTACCACTTAATTATTTGTGGAATGTCAAGAGCAATGTCAAGCTTATTTTGAGAGTGGCTTTACTCAAGGTCTGACAAGTCTGTTAGATGAACTTCCTTTCCACTAGCTCCCTGCGCCCCAGTCCTCTTGAGTATGCAGGAATCTCCTGCTGGATATTTTAATAACTGTGGTTTTGGTTGTCATGCAGCTTCATTTTTCAGCTGTGATAAAACGAACAACTACTTTCTTACAAAGGCTATTAAAGCAGACTGTGCTGTGGACCTTGCTGCCAAGAGGTTGTCTTCTGCAGAAACTTTAATGTGCTTGGCATCTGGACTGCCAGACATGAATGTCTCTTGCCCCTGGTGGGAAGTCACTGTCTGTGTGTGTTCTTCAACACAACTGGTTTGGTAGGAGCAAGAGTAGTTTCCCATTAATTGGCTGAATGATTTTGATCAAGGGCATGTCTTCATGGACTGCAGCACAATGAAGTTTCTGGGACTTAGCAGTGTGTGTCTAATGTCATTAGTGCTGTGATGATGGATATGGAATAACCAGAACTGAAAGTTCTCTGGAAGCTCTTTATCTTAAAAGTCCTTTGGTAACTTTTAAGCTGGGCCAGAGTGAAACCCCTGATTCAAGTGAGTCTTATATTGTAATCTGCAATTAGATACATCATAAAAGCACAAGGTTTGTTGAAGGAATTATACATGTGAAAGCAGTAGCTGTTCCTTCTGTTAAACTAACAATTGCATTGACGGATTTTTTTTGTTTGTTTTGTTTTTTTCTCCTCCTATAGGCTTATACCCCAGACTGTATCCAGAACTCTCTCAGTATATGGGCCTGAGCCTCAGTGAGGAAGAGGTGCAGAACAACCTGGCAGTGGCAGCAGCTGCTCAGCCACAGGGTGTAGGTACCAGTCGAACATGTTTTAGAAAGCAAAAGTATAAAAATTAAATGTATATTTAGAGTCTACTCTACAGAATAGACTACTCTTTGTCTTAAATACCATACTTAACTGATATATGAATTGTTTGAAGTATAAATTGTTTAAAGTAACTGCCTGGTTTTCTCTGGTCTAAGATGAGAAGTGTATTTCCAGTGTTAGGGGGTGGGGAAGAGCCAGTGTTGTGACTTCACTTGTGTTGTGGGCTATTTTTTGCTGTTTTTTAATATCATTTATATAAACTAATGTACTGCTATTTAAATGATACTAAGTTATCTGGCTATTTTGTTTTAACCAGCAACTGGTAACGCGACCTTCTACTAATTACATGGTAGCTCCAGTGACTGGAAATGATATTGGGATTCGTAGAGCAGAAATTAAACAAGGCATCCGTGAAACCATTTTATGTAAAGATCAAGATGGTAAAATTGGACTTCGCCTTAAGTCTGTTGACAATGTAAGTATGTAAGTTTTTTTGCCTGCAGAGATCTTGCTGTTGAATTAAATTAGTGAAGTTAGTGTATGGTTACAGGACTGTTTTCCGTGTAGTGATGGCTTATCCATTATCAAAATTTTAAAATCCTTCCTTACATCAGTAACTAGATTTTCAGCTGTCCAGGTTAAAATCTAAGTTTACAGCAGTGACTGACTTTTCTGTGTTTTATAACACCTCAAAAACACGTGTCCTTGTTTTCTACTTTGGAGCCTGAAATCTTCCTTGCAGAGCTGCTGTGATACTCATTAGCAGTTCAAGACTTTTATCTCTCTCTTTGTGGAAACACTTGACACTGCTTAAAGTTCATCAGTATGCACGGAGCTACCCATGACTTAGAAGTAGCTGCTCTTTTATAGATTCCCACAATGCCTTACGAATGACAAAAGAGACTGTGGTGAGGGTGACAACTTACCTATACTTACAAAGTAATTTTAGAGCAGGCTTTTTCAAGTTTCCCTTAATGTGAACATAGGTGCAAGAGGATCTTTAAACCTACTATAGAGATTCTCTGTTTTATTATCTTTTCATTCTTAGCCTGGAAAATGCTACTGTACTTGATTTTTATTTTTTGAATATTTATTTCTTTTCTTTTGTGAAATAGATGAGGTAGCCTTGCCGAGGGAAAAAAAAATTTGCACAGAGTTTCATATAGGGTTAAAGTGCTGTATGTAATTCTTCTAACTTGGGAAATGCTGAGGTTTTCTTAGAATAGCATGGTTTGGTTTTTTGTTCTGTTTATTCTTTCCTTTAAAAACGCACCATCCCCTGCCTGTCTGCCTTGATATGCTTGACTTGGATTTTTTTAGAGGTATTTTGATGAGAAGTAGTTTTTTAACACCTTGTGTTTTTACTGGAGGCTAGCAAGTCATAAGTGATAAAAAAATTGAAAACAATCAGGGTTGAGAAAGAAGGAAAAATCTACTATAGAGTTCCTAACGTTGATCTGTTTTTCCAGCTATATATAGACTCTTACGTTGGTAAAGGAATTGCTAGTTAAATGTACAAGGAGAAGTGCAAATTTAGCACTGATCTCTCTTCATACAGTTGTTGAGATTTCTTGTTAAAATACAATAGTAATTACCCTTTTGAGTAAGGCTTTAATGTTATTCTTGTGTGTTTATTTTTTACTATCTGAAGATCTAGACAGAATGGTTCTCCCTGTTTCCAAACTTTATTCTAGTATTTATTATCTGTCAGTCTCTTAAAGACCAACATCTAAAGCATCTTAAAAAAAAAAAAAATTGAAACTTCAATAATGCCTCTTTAGGAAAGATAATTCGCAAATCTTTCTGTCTGTATGGTTGGTATTACATAGAGAGTGGAAACTTGGAAAACTTTAAAGGGCTAGGTTCTGTCACTGTCTTTCATCTTTAAGGAATAACTTCTTCCTCTTATTTTTATTTTCTTTTTTTTTTCCTCTTTTCTAGGGTATATTTGTCCAGTTAGTTCAGGCAAACTCTCCAGCTTCCCTTGCTGGTCTGCGATTTGGGGACCAAGTTCTGCAGATCAACGGTGACAACTGTGCAGGATGGAGTTCTGATAAAGCACATAAAGTTCTGAAACAGGCCTCTGGAGAAAGGATTTCCATGATCATCCGGGACAGGTAAAGCCAACTGTGGGGTTTTGGCCTCCCTTTGTTTGAGCAAGACTTAACAAGTGTCTCGCATGTGTATTTTGATAGTAATGTTCCCATTTGTGAGCAATAGTCAAAAGTGTTGCCAGCTTTAAATTTCCAGTGCAAACTTGTTTGGGCATCAAGAGGCATCAACACTTTTCACAGGAAACTAATGAGTGGTAGCTTTAGTCAAGCATAAACTCTAAACTCAAAAGTTCTGTGCTTTTTTTGGTCACAGCTTGACTTTTGCTTATGCTAATTGAAAAAGCAATAAAGGCTGGTACCAAAATATTTTCTCTATTAATGAATACACTTGCATTTTTATTTAGCATGATAGTTTTCTTGTGAACTCTGCTTACATATGAATTAATGCCAGTTTCATTAAAAGCATGTTTGATGGATGCAGATTTTTAATGGTGTTATAAATAAGCAACTAGCTATGAGTGGGGATATAGTGAGCTTATATGTATTAATAATTGATTCATCATAAGACTATGAGAAGATGGAAGATAGGATATGTGATATGACAAGGCCTATGTCTCAAAGCATTTTTATATTATAAGAAGCAAGTTGGACCTAGTGGAGGGCATCTGTCAAGGGCAGCTACTTCTGTCGTGAATTGAATCATAATGCTACAGTTGTAAATTCCCTGCCCTATCCACAACTTCTGTGTCCAGCTCCCCACCTCCTTCCTGGATTTACTAGCTTCTAAAGACACAATTTAAAGTTTTATTGTCTGTAAAACATTAGAAATATTGTTGTGGAAGCTTGTGCTCCAGCGTCTTGTAGTCTGCCTACAGTTGTTCAAACTGCTGTTTTATCTACCTTGTAAAGTTTGTACAGAAAAATTAATTTTTAATGGACATTTGTGTTTGGTTGTTGTGGTGGGTGGGTGGATGCTGTATGGGATTTCTGTATTAATCCAGGTGGTGAAATGTCTGTTGAACAGGAGAGATGTGTAAGGTTTATAAACAAGCATATAACAGCATTAAGAAAATGATGTTAAACCGAACTACTTTTCATTGTGGTTGATTTATGAGTAGCTATTTAGAGTAAAATTAATTTTACAAATGAAAGATGCTGAAATAGTGCCTGCTTCTGTTTTGTGAATTAACAGATTATAAACAAGGTTTTGCATTTTAAATGTCTTATAGGCCTTTTGAACGGATTATTACTATGCATAAGGACAGCTCAGGGCATGTTGGCTTCATATTCAAGAACGGAAAAATAACCTCAATAGTGAAGGACAGTTCTGCTGCAAGAAATGGACTTCTTACAGAGCACAACATTTGTGAAATCAATGGCCAGAATGTAATTGGATTGAAGGTAAAATCAGTTAATATTTGGCTAGCTGTGAGCTTCTTGTCTATGCATAGTAATTTTGTTTTGGAGAGGGGAAGGGACTGTAATATATTGTTAAATGTTCATATAATATGCAGGTAAATCACGAGAAGCAACTTGACTAGACAGACATGTATGTTTTGAGGCTTGTGATTTTGCACCTGTATGCAGAACAGCTAATTTTCTTTCTGCCTCGCTGGGCTGGCTTCAGTTTAACTTTTCTGGCAAATCAAAGAATAAGCTTCTTCCTGGCAGCCCTGTGTTGAATTCTAGTTGGAATTTTGTGTGTACCTTCTCTAGTCATTTCCCACAAGATACAAATAGCCAAACATCTGTGAAGTGCTTTTGCAGACTCAGTGTTTTGCCCTGAAGCTTAAATACACCAAGCAAGATGTTGTGGGTCTCTTAAGCTGCATAAAATGTGTCTACCAAAAGCTCTTGAACTCCTGCTTTGTTAATCAGCTCAAGCAATGTTGCTCATATGACTTTTTGTTCAATAACAGGACCCCCAGATTGCAGACATCTTGGCAACAGCTGGAAATGTAGTGACCATTACCATCATGCCTTCCAGTATTTATGAATATATAATAAAGAGGTAGGTAATAAATAAAGCTATGGTGTTAATCAAGCTGACAGTAACTGTTGTTTTGTAGGTTACCTAAAATGTTAAGACCTAATTACAATCTTAACATGACAGAGAGTAGCTTAATCTGATATGTTCATTAAACAAGCATGGTTTTGCTTCTGTTTTTAAACTATGTATATGTTAGTGATGCTCCTTTGCCTTTTTCCTTGAAAAAAACCCCTTTTCTAAACATTTGACTAAATTTGAGTTTCTGAGAACTTTCAAGTATGTGGATAACACAAGTATTTGTCACCTTGAAACTGAAAAGTTTTTATTGGTGCACCTAATTCTGGTGACCTAAACATGATTCTTGGCAGGATGTAATTGATTTTTTTTTTTCTAATCCTTTGGCAGCCCTGGCTTTCTACAGCTAAATCTCTCCTGCAAAAATGTTTCTGAAGTTCCTAGAAATTAATAATGCTTCAGTTGTGACTGAGCCTTTTTTTAATTTTCCCCCTCCACTTTGTATGCTCTTTCTACAAAACAGTTTTCCATCTAACAGCCACCTTTCCCCTGCTGTGGTGGTACCCTATGAGTGGTACCACTCTGCTTGCACACATGCACTTTCTGAAAGGTAACAGGGCTCAGTTATTAATAAAACCATTGAGTGTCATGGAGTTCTCTGTGTGTAGTTAGGTGCAGCTCTCTGTAGCAACTTACTTATTGGCAAAAGTGGTGAACTAGAAGGCCAACTTTTAAATGGTAATAAAGGGTTAGCAGAGACAAAGATACAGAGATGAGAAGTTCAGTGCTGTTTTCGAGTTCTCTTGCAAAACTGAATGCATCTTTCTTTTCTCTAGGATGGCTACTAGCATTATGAAAAGCCTGATGGATCACTCTGTTCCTGAAGTCTGAATTTGCACCATATATGTCGTCTATTGTAATGATGATTCCACTGAACTTGGGCTATTCTACTCAGTGATTTCTTTCTTCTGCACATGAGCCTTTCAAGAGGCTAAGAGACAATTATGCTGCATCAAGCATTTGCATCAATAATGGCTGGGAATGTTACAGTTCAGCATATCTCATTTATTCACAAACTCTAAGAATTGTAGCCTTATATGCTTGACATATGTGAAATTCCAATTGTGTTATGACTTCTTTTCGTAGCTCTTTTATTTAGTTTACTACTACTATAAGCCATTGCAACTAAAGGAAGCAGGCATCACTTGCAAAGTTACGTGTTGTTACCTAGGACAATGCTGTGCTTTGTATGTTTAAGACAAATGAGTATTTTTACTGCTTTCTGTTTGCAAGAGTAGATGTGAAATAGCATATTAAAAGTATGACTAGTATTAGTTAATTTTTTTTCTGTTCTAGTAAATACTGTTTACACAAGAAGGCCAGCTAAGCTGAGTATAGCTGAAGGCACCATTCAGTAAGTAAGCGTATTAGGGTAGTGTACAGATACTCAAATCTTTTTATTACTTATTATACAAATTGTAACTAATATGCTTATCTCTCGCCTTAACCATGTTCTTAAGAATCCAGAAATAACCAAATAAATGACTGAAACTTTAGCTTTGTGAGTGCACATACTTCTTAAGGTAAGCCAAGACAGGCTCCTTTTGTTGGAATCAGTTTCAAGGAACAACAGACAAGATAAGAAAAAAAGTTTAAGGTAGCTTTTGAATTAAGCTCACTGCCTGCAAATGTTGAAATGTTATAAAAAGGGAGATATGGGATAGATAAGACTCGCTTAACTTTTCATACCTGCCATTTGATATGTGGAATAATAGCCCAGCTGTTCTACAAGACATAACAATGGCGTAGTTGCAGTTTCATTTTAAAACTGCAGCTGAGTGTACTGGGTCTGGTTGGGATGGAGTTAAGGCTCTTCACTGCAGCTGGTGTGGGGCTGTCTTGGATGCTTGTGACTAACCCAGTGTTGCTAGCACACTGATGTTATTGCTGTGCTTGCACAGAGTCAAGGCTTCTTCAGCTTCTCACTCTGGCCCCTGCCCCGAGGAGTAGATTGGGGGTGGCCAAGAGGCTGGGAGAGGACACACCTGAGGCTTTTGAACCAAACTTGCCCCATTAAAAATCCACACCCGTTGACTTCAAGCTCAGCAATAATTTGGATGGGGACTCGCTGAAGTAGCTGTTGCTTGGAGACAGGCTGCTTGTGGGAGGTAGTGAGCTACTGTTTCTGCATCACTTGCTTTTTTTATTTCCTTCTTCACATATCTTCTTAACTGACAGATTTTCCTAGTTTCTGCCCATCTGATTTTCTTATCCATCGTGTGGTGTGGCAGGTGAGTGTGGAGTAATTACTGAAGTGACTTGGAATTACTTATATTAAAAAATACAGTATTGTCCACACATTAAGGAAAGGTATAATAAAAGCAAAAACCTTCTGGGGTGGAATGTAGCTGCAGCCTGTATGTGAGGAATCCATTCCATGTCGGTTCTCTGCAAGGCAGCATCGAGTGTGGAGCAGAATGGAGACTCTGTGGCCAAGCTGTTACAATATAAGGGAACAAGATGGTCCTGTAGAACTGATAAGCTGCACATTTCCACACCCCAGGCCACCCCAGATCTGTCTAATCTTGACAAAATGCAGTCCTGTGTGCAAACTTTGCTCATTATAATGCCATTATAATACTGAAAGACACCTCCATCCCGAAGGCTACCAGCTTCTGAGGTATGACCACTCCTCCTTGAGTCTGCGCTCTGAAATTTTTGTAAACTATGCCTTTAAATGTAAGGCAAGAGAATTTTACACCCATCGCAATAAAGATATTTATGGTTAGTATCACTTAAACTCCACTTTAAAGGTAAAAAATTGAATAAAAATAAGAAAGGAAGGATACCAGAGAAGACACTATCTTGAATAAGCCAAGGAGGACTCCACTGTTGACTGCTTTTGGCTTCTGGGACCGGTCAATGGGCTGAGCCTTTCTTTCCTTGCCATAGGAACACCTGCTTGGTAAGACTTAAGATTATACTGAATGCTTCTTTGGGAAACTTAGAAATCTTTTTAGAGAGTTGCTTTTTTTCCTTATAGTCAGGTTGTGTTGTTTATAACTTTGTCATTTGCTTTTACAATTAACAATAACCTGCACTTTTCAGCCACTATATTTATGACTGGCAATCTGCAGAAGCCTATATATCTTGTTGCTTGAATAAAACTGGTTAGCTAGTTGTTACGGTTTATTATTCTCTAGTATGACCAAAGTGTGGCCATGCTAGTTCACTAGACTAAAGGTGCAGCCTGCTTTTAATGTGACCATAATTGTGATCATTTAATGTATTGAATGTGACTGATAGTGAGCTGATACTGAACTGGGCATCACTCAGAATTTAAACCTAACTGCACCCAGCTATCTCACTGAGGACTGTTAAGACACAAGGGGGCTCATTTTCTGCCAAACTAATTTGCCTCTTAAAGCAAGGTTGAGTTAGAAACTCATTGGGGGTTTGGCTGCTGGGGTCAACTTGCCACTCAGTCATTGGCATGTTCACTGAGAGTTTCAGTTGCTGTCTGAACAGTGAGTGATTTTCTTTTCTAATGCTCTCTTCCACATTTCAGCTGTGCACTACAGGATTACTGAACTTCAGAGCACTGTTAAGGTCAGCAGTATAAGTGTAGCTATTCCTCAAGAAGAGTATGTCTTGTGGCTTCCCATCTTTCAAATGAGTTTTTAGTTATGGTAACTGAGGGAAATCCTTGTCAGTCCTTCAGGCTGTAGTGGTGATCAAATTCTTCCTGCAAGTAGTTTCAATTGGATTGTTTGGTTACTAGATTACATGTTTCTGGAACCACTGTGGCCAAACACTAACTGGCAGAAACTGAATGTAGCATTAGTGTGATTCAGTGTTCTGGGCACAGGACTTATGGCCTGTAGCAGTCCTCTCTAAGCTCCTTGGCAAACAAGTTTGCTTAGGTTTGAAAGTCCTGGAGCCCAAAACAATCTATTATTCAACTGCTGATCTCTGCATCTAACCTGTTTTTACTTAGGAGCAAAGAGGAGCTGGCACTGTAACTATTCAGTGTTTTTTAAGCAAACCTATTACCATATTACAGCTTGATTCCACAGAAGAATGCAAACTTTTTCATGCTATCAGACAGCTTGTAAGAACAGGGCAGATGTTTAGAAGACTATAGGTACTGGACACATCAACAGAGCATCTTAATACCAGCAGGGGAGAGTACATGAGAGAATCACAGAATGTCAGGGATTGGAAGGGACCTCGAGAGATCATCCAGTCCAATCCCCTGCTAGAGCAAGAACACCTAGATCAGGTCACACAGGAAAGTGTGCAGATGGGTTTTGAATGTCACCAGAGAAAGAGACTCCACAACTCTTCTGTGCATCCTGTTCCAATGTTCTGGCACCCTCACCCTGAAAAAGTTTTTTCTCATATTTATGTGGAACCTCCTGTGTTTCAGCTTACACGTTGCCCCTTGTCCTGTCATTGGATGTCATGGAGAAGAGCCTGGCTCCATCCTCCTGACACTCACCCTTTACATACTTATGTATAAAATATTAAAAACAAGTATTGATCTTGGGTCACACTGGGGCAGCATCACAACTGCAGATGCTTGTTGGAATAAGCTACTTAATGTCTATTTCAAGTCTTTAGCTTCATAACAGCTGCTTGCAGAGAATGTAAGCAACGCCGGTGCAACGCTGCTTTGCCTCCAAGTTAAAACAAGAAGATATTGGATAAACACAGCTACTGCTCCTGTACTGAAATTCCATCTCAAAGATTATTTGAGTTGAAAGATGTTGAGAACAACAAAGAAAACATGAAGCTGCTGAAGATTATTAAGGCTAGTAATAGAAGTAAAGAAAGGCAGCAGTAGTAGAACATAAGCCTAACTTCAGGCATGTTATTAGGGGAAGATGGATATCACTACACTACCTGTATGTGTAACTGTTCTCCATTAGGGGATCAACTTTGTATTTGACTTCCTTTCAGGATAATGCTGTTTTTCAATAGGAAGAAGCAGTACATTCTTCTTATTCTTCATGCCTTTGTGAATAGTCACAGTTGGAGACTAAACAGCAGCCCAGACTGACCACTGCTCAGAACAACAGCTGCCTCAGTGCTCAAACCATGCTTCTGCACTAGGAAGAATGGCTGAGTGCACAAGAGGCACATAAGCTATGTCATGAGACACAGCACTAAGCTGCAAGCACCCTTTAAGACATCTTAAGGATGCAAATGCTTGCTGGAAACCAGTTCAAACAGCAAGCCGTGATGTGTTTTACATAAATCAAACAATGACTGCAAGTTAAGAGTTCTTTAATTACAGAAAAATAGGTCTTTAATTTCATCTCAGATATAATTTTAGACAAGCACTTTTTAGTAAGACAGTCCATGAAAAACAAATGCATACATTATGGAAGTTAAGAAGTGAAGTCACCGTAACATAGAAAGCTGCAGTGGAGCAAAGCTTCCTATCTGGTTGAACTTCAGCAGCCATCATTGCACACAGTTAAGTTCCTTTAAAAGGTTTGGTTTAAAATAAAGAGTTCATTTAAATGTCTGGAGGGAAAGGCACTTAGTATTGCAGTTTCCAGAATATGATGTGTTTGTCTTCCCCTCCTGTAATGACAGTGCTGCACTGCTCATTCATCCACATGGACGTTATGGCACCTGGGAAAGGAAAAACCCAAAGAAAAAATGAAATCCAAATGCAAGTACAAGCAGTATGCAAGATGATCCAACAGGACTTTTCAAATAAGTTTCAGATAATTAGCTTGGAAGAACTTCAGTAGACTTCTAGGTGGCTGCTCTTACAATAGTGACCTCACACTACATGGCCTCAGTAGACTTTGGACAGTACCAGCTGCAGTGTAGAATGAAGATAGGATGCTGGCAATAAAATTCATGGGGATGAAGGAACTTCTCATATTAAAAATACATTGACATCTTCTAGTAGATGCCTTGCAGCCCACTTCTAAAAGTCTCCTTTATCATAGGATGATCTCTACACTGCTCAAGTTCTGGGCAACAAGCCTTATGGTAGGGAAGTTGGAAACATTTCTTCCATGAAGGTGGCCTTAAAAACTAAACTGAATGACACAGTTTGGCTGCTAATGTGCTGAAGACTATAGGAATACAGAGTTCTTAAATTTAAGTCTCCACCTAAACAACATACTACTGAGCTTTACTTCATGTTGTTGTTAGACTGACAGACAGACTGACAAAATACATGGTGCAGACCATACCACATTTTATTAAGACTATGAGGTAGAAGGAAGTTGACTTTTGCAATATCATGTGAAACAGAAAAATCCCAAGTAATTAACCCTTGTCCAGTCTTGTGAATAGCAATATCCCTCCATTGTTACTAAATTTCCTAGGAGGCTCATTTGGACCTGCTTTTAGTTGTGGTGTTCCAGATAACCCTAGTATCAAGAACAACCCACTAGCTTCTCAAACTTTTCAATACTAGCACTCAAACTGGGAATAGGAACAGTTCAAGCATACCTGTATGTCCTTTGATTCTTTCAATAACTTTTCCTCCAAGAAGATCCCAAACCAGTAGTTCACCAGATTCACTTCCTGATAAGATGGTATTTCCATTCCATTTGAAGCATCTGCAAGTACATTTCCAAAGTGAATGAGCCAAACAGAATTGAAAATGAAGGTATGAAACTGAAGGAAACTTGACCCTTTAACACATTTCTTTCTGGAAAGGCTATTCCCAAATTACTTGGGTCGGGACTCTAGTCTCGTCAGGCCTTCCCCAGCAAAAGGATAAAATATGTTCATGTAACAGAAGAGGACCCCATTCGCTGTATGCGTGTGTGGTACTCAAGTGCTCACGTGAGCCAACTCTTTCACTTCTATCACCTGAAGTACGAAGAGGACTTCCAGGGAAATAATCAGAGAAAAAAGAATATACATACACACAAAAATGACTAGTGGACTCCATGTATGGCTGCTACCTTTTTACCCCAGTAGATGAACAAACAAACAAACATTCCATCTCTTTACTTGCAACTGCTAGAAGAACAACTTAGCTACAGGTCTCATCATCTTTTTACATAAGTTAAAGTGTTTGTTGGAAAAAAAAAGAAGGCAAATTATTTACTTAGATACTTGTTTGGTTTGTCCAAGTTTGGAAAGCTTGATCATAATGCACTCAACATGCCAGAACATCAGCCTTTGCACTTTAGATAGTAAGTAAACAGAATAAAGTCATGGGTATTACTGCCTTTTCTATTCCACTACCACTAACCATCAAGCATTTCCACAGTTGGCCATGCAGCTTCATAATCTGTATGTTCTCAGAATTACCTCTGTGGCTCACCAGCGGCTACAGAAGATATAAGCATTCCAGTTTGCACATCTATTACTTTAAAGCAAGAGTCTTCTCCTGTGCTGAGCAGATGTCTGCCATCTGAACAACAGAAAAAAAGCAGGCAATGTAAACAGAAAAGCATATTTAGACATTCACTTCCATTACCAAAGCAATCTGCAATAGGCTGCATGTTAGGTTGTCTGACCTACTTATATACAGATAATTAAGTAAAATTAAGTTTTCAAGCAACAATAAACAAAATTGGTTTAGAGTAGACCCCTGGTCTGAAGGTCTGAAGTCTAATGTAGCTTTATATACAATTAATAAACTCTTTTTAACAAAGACACATGTCAATCCAAAACATCCCCCTTAAAGTTCAGTAATTCAATAACAAAGGTATAATGATGTGAAATTGGGAGTAAGTTTCCCTTTGAAACTCTCAACAGTACATATTAGATATGAAATCCAACGTACCAGGACTAAAAGCAGCATCAAACACAGTCCCAGAATGACATGGTAACTGGTGCAACACCGTTGCTGTAGGAACATCCCAAACACTAATGGTACCCTCTTTGGTTCCAGATGCCAACATAGTACTTGCAGCATTAAGGTCAATTGTATTTACCTAGGAAGTCAAAGATCTTGTGATTTTTCTATTATATGAGCTCTCTCAAGACAGTTTTTAAACTTAGAATCATAGTGTTGGAAGGGACCTTTGAAGGCCATCTAGTCCAACCCCCCTGCACTGAGAAGGAACAACCTGCATTAGATCAGGTTGCTCAGAGTCTCATCAATCCTGGCCATGAATGTCTCCAGGGATGAGACCTGCCACCACCTCTCTGGGCAACCTGTTCAGTGCCTTATACACAAAGAAAGCTTATTATCCATAAAGTGTTTTATTTACAAACTTGAACATTTATTTCTCCAGCGTCCAAGTACAATTTTTAAAAATGCTGCCTATAAGGAGAAAGGCCCCTTTGAGGATATTTTAAAATGCTTTTTCTTCACAGAGTCAGAAGTGCAAACTGACATTTCAGACTACTTTCAGTACCCATACCCTCTAACTAAATGCAAGAATTTATTATTTAGGGAAGAATTCTTTAAAAGTAAAGAACCTCAGTTATCAGTTGTTTCTTATTCTCTTGGATACAGTTCTTAAATGTCAGAACTGTTTCAGCAAATGTCTTTGTTGTGACTTAATAGTTTTTTTTTTAAGAAACAGTAATTCTGAATAGCCTACTAAAGTGACAATAGAGGAAATAAATCTGTGCAGTCACACATTTATGATTTAGTGCACACAATGTGCTAATATATTTACAGTGGAATTCAGTAATGTATTTTAATGTATGGTAAACAACTCAGACAAATTCATTTTCATTTGATTGCCTTTGGCAAAACAATAGTAAGAAGAAACTGCAATAATGAAAGTGACTGAAAAATATTGATCTGTTTTCAAAAACAAAGCTAATAAAAAAAACCCAAATTAAGAAACATCTGTTTATACCGTTACTTCAGTCCCCAGGATTAGACCCTTCAATTGGGAAAGCAGGTGATGCTGGTGTGGGGAAAATCACAGACAAAAAAAAAAAACAACCAAAAATGAAACAAAACTATGGTACATGCACACACACACTTCCCAAAACAACACACCCTTTTCAGGCTCCCTAAAGACAGTCCTTGTGCTTTACTGACTAATAATTTCAATCTTCGTGTTCTGAGATACCTTATCTCTATTCACACACTTACACTAACATCATGTTCCAACTCGGTGATCAGCTCAAAGTGGTGTTTTTTATTGCTCAAGTTCTCTCCAGGAACACAGTGCCACACCTGCAACGCAGATACTAAAGTTTGCTCAAGGAAGCATTAGCAGAACACCAAATGAGTTTCTTCAATATTAAATTCCCACATGGCGATGAGGGCTGCTTGGCTAAACTGTGGGCTCTGTCTACGTGGCAGAATACAGAAAACACCACATGGCACCTGAGCTCATTTATTATAGCAGAGCCACATATTAAATCATGACTATGTTGATTTCAGAGAGATTGGAGAAGCCTACCTAAATATGGGCGTATCACTGTACTGAGTGTAGAAGATCTTACAAGATTCTTTCCCATCTGTAACATCCAAATTACTTCTCACCTAACTGCAGGCATACTGCTTAGCTTAGAAAGTTTCTGGTAAACCTAGCTGAAGAACATAAGCTACAAAAATTATTAAAAAATTTCAACATTTTAGAAACCTATCCCTCTCAGCAAATAGAATCACAGAACCACACAATATCAGGGATTGGAAGGGACCTCAAGAGATCATCTAGTCCAATCCCCCTTCCAGTGCAGGAATCCCAGTAAAGGTCACCAAACATTTCAGTTCCTCCAACAAATGTCATTTACCTCCAGAGCCCCCACATTTAGACTAAGAATGAAATTTCTTTAAAGTAACACTGCAGTTTTGAAACACATTAGAGATACAGCTAAATGAAGATGATATTCTAGAAATAAGCTTGTCGTGATAGAAAGTTATTATTTTAGAACAAAGCATTTGTCTGGCTGAATATTAAAAAGTGATAGCTAAATGAATTATTGAAGTACAATAAACCCATATACAAACCTTTACAGTGGAATCCCAAGATGCAGAATATAAATGCCCATCACGCCAACAGATCTTACTGACTGCATCATCATGTCCCATTAAGATGTCTTGCTGTCTTCCAAATGCAATTGAATAAAAATATCTAACAGGGAAAGATTATAAAAGGATTAAGCCTTCAGAGAACTTGAACATTTTTTTTTCTAAGTAGATCAAAGTAACTTTGCTTCTACAACTTCTAACAAGAAATCTACCAAAAAAATCATAGTAGAAATATAGACACTGCGGTTTAAAAATTAATTCCTAATTACACTCATCATCATAATGACAGGGCACTCAATGTAATTCAATAAAATCAGTAGGAAATACATACATACGATTGTCCCATGAAGAACTTATGACAGTGGTATCTCCTGGTAAGATTAAACAAGATGACAGAGCCTGTAAGATTAACAAAAAAGCAGTGTTCAAGTTCTTACTCCAGATTTACATAAAGGTACACAAAAATGCTCCTTGTTCTCAAAAAGCATGTTACCCTTCTGTATACAAAATATACAGGTGGTACAGGAGCACTGATATGGGAAAACTTTACAAACTACACAGTGACAGCAAGAATAAGGGATCTCTAGTAAACATAAAAGCAGCACTGAAGTTCAGAAACATACAGAACTGACAGATCTTTTTCAAAATGATGGTGTTGAAAGGACATGGTATGCAGTTCCCCTCTCAGAAGAAACTGGGTTAGCTCTGAATCTTGTAAGCTCTTGTCAATTCTAAATGTAAACAGCTAAGAGAAACTAAAAATCGAGGTTTTCTTTGATGTTTGCTCTCTAGCAGCTACTAATCAGCTCAGCTCTTCCAAACAGCAAAAATAAAACATTCCCATTCCTACTATTCTTGACAAGGAACAATCTTTACATAAACTGCTCACTTACATTCCCATTACTGGAAAAAGCAAAGTAAAAAAGCCAAATTAAGAAAAAAAAACCCAAAACCAAAGCAGCCTAGTACTTCTACTGGTTATGTTCTAAAAACAGTAAGCCTCTGGACTGTAAAACAATTCTAGCACTGCTACAGTAGCTCAGGGGAGAAATAATAAAACAAAACAGGGAGGGAGAAAAGAGATCAGGGTACAGAGAAGGCTGATATATCCTAGTGTCCTCAATAAAGGATTCTGAACCTGACATTTGTTCTAAAGGGAACCTCTATGGCCCAGATCCAGCATTTGAGCCCAGAAAAATCACATATAGAATCTCTTTCCAAGTTTCATTTTAGAAGCAGGGGGAAAATATTGTTCAGAGGTTGAAGAAGAAAGGCTCAAATTTACCCAGCACAGATTCCACTCCCTGTGCTTGATTTTTCTCTGCTGAGTGACTCAACCTCAAAGCGCTTGAAAGCAGTAAGGCATTACTGGACACAAGCACATGAGTAGAATTTAAGATTCTGGTCCCAGTGGTAGTTCAAGGTTGCTCAGGAAGACTCCTCTGCTCATGCCAGGCACTTCATCTATCTCAAGCCTTTCACTGGGTAGTAGGCCAAATCAGAACAGAGCTAGCACAGAAATAAAGTGCAACTATCTGGTGCTCTCTTACCATGTTCACAGAACAAGATGCTCTCTCTCCCTGGAGGACTGACAGAGCGTCACTTCACTGCACTAAATTATTCACACACAATACAATTGAGTAGGCAGAGGAAGAAAAGAAGCATTGATGTATGGCAAGAGCTATCTCTTCGAGTAGCTTTCAGGAGATTCACAACGATCTCCTTTTCATTTTGACAGCAACCTACCATGTTTGAAAAGGACACACTTCTCTGGATCGTTTTTGATTCTTTAGAAAACATCTTCAAAGTTGAATCTGGAAATAATGGACAAAACAGAGAGAAGATAAAAGGACTGTTCTATATTAGAGAAACCAGTAATTTTGTGACTTCATCCTGGAAATAGACTGTTTCATATCAGTTACAGATATACAGATACAGTGGGAATCCTCATGCCCATCAAACTCTAATAGAAAAATTACTACATTCCCAAGTCTACATATAGACAATATTGCAATCCTGGAGTAAAAATTATCTAAAACTGAAAAAAAACTCACGTAGTTAAGATATTTCATTGCAGCAATTATATGTTTCAGTTAGTATTTGCAACTATTGATTTTCAAAGGTGATAACAGACAGAATGACAGAATGACCGGGGTTGGAAGGGACCTCAAGGATCATGTAGTTCCAACCCCCCTGCCTAGCAGGGCCACCAAACAAACACATTTACTAGATCAGGTTGCCCAGGGCCCCGTCCAACCTGGCCTTGAACACCTCCAAGGACGGGGCATCCACAACCTCCCTCGGCAGCCTGTTCCAGGACCTAACCACTCTCCTAGTAAAGAACTTCCCCCTAACATCCAACCTAAATCTTCCCTCCTTCAACTTGGATCCATTTCCCCTAGTCAGCCCTTTTAAAGAGTTTACTCCCTTCCTGGGTGTAGGTTCCCTTCAGGTATTGAAAACCTGCAATGAGGTCACCCCGCAGTCTTATCTTCTCCAGGCTGAACAAGCCAAACTCCCTCAGCCTGTCCTCATAGGGGAGGTGCTCCAGCCCCCGGATCATCTTCGTGGCCCTCCTCTGGACCCTTTCCAAAATCTCTATGTCTTTTTTGTACTGAGGGCTCCACACCTGGACACAGTACTCCAGATGGGGCCTCACAAGAGCCGAATAGAGTATAATCCATAAGTGACAATCCATAAGCCAGCCAGAAGCAGCCTTCACACATGCATGCTGAAATTCCCTTAAACAGGAAGGAATTAAATAGGAGGTGAAAACAAAAATCTTGCATTTGACAGAAGATTAGGGACACTACTTTCATGACTGTAAAGAACTCCAGAACTCAGCGATTCCAAAAATACCCCATTTAACGTTGCTTTCATTTTGCTGTCAGTAAAGATATTAATGGGATTCAACTGTAACTTCAGATTTCCATGCTATTTTATACACAAAACATTAACCTGCATTTACACTCTGCAGCTTCTAGTAAATAAATATCTGTGCAGTAATACTTACCCTGGGATGTAGTGAAAACTGATGAGCCATTGCAAGTAACTGCTATTCCAGTAATTGCCCTGTTTAATAAAAGTAAGCTTATAGGTGATTCCATAGGCTTTAAAACTTCATCATCATACTGTAAATTGACTACAGATAAATTTTATTATTTGACACATTGAAGGAAATTAAAAGCACTACAGTGGAGTGTTATATGTCTAGAGACATAAAATTTATCTTTATATAATATATGAAATTCCAGTAGAGTATCCTCATATTGTTCTGCAAGGACTTCATCCTCATCAGAAAGGCCATGCTCATGAGTGGATAAAGAGTTTCACATTCATTCCATTCAATTTGGGATTAGCTATAAGAAAGTTAGGAACCTGCCTACAAGCAGATACTGAATACTTTGTCAAGAATTAGAACTTGGATGTTTTTTCTCATCAAATCTGATTTTGTGAAAGACACTATAGTCTAGAGATACATAGCTTATGTCAGAGTGGGAGTTGTCAGAAAGCACTGAGTGTACCACACAGACAAATTCTGTTACCAGACCTGCTTCTAATCTTTTTATCTCCATTCTCTCAACGAAGGAAATACAAAAGGAAAAAAAAAATCACAAGCTAAAAATTTCAAGCCTGTTTTCAGGATTTTTCTAACTGTAACAATAGGGCAATAGGAGCCATTTCTTGGTACAAATACTGCCTTGCTTTCTGGATGAGAGAAGGTTTCTTTTCTAGGAGTTACACTCACCAAGAAAGTAGCTGCACTCAAGGTGAGAAATTCTCCTACTAGTCCAGCCACAAAGGATGGGGCCAAGGGAAAATCCACTCTTTAAAATATAGTCACTGTTGTTCATTGTTAGGTGTCTGCAAAGTTCACCTGAAATGTCCTTGCTGACTCAAAGCTCCCTAAGAATCCATCAAAACAGTAGTTTGGTACCTGGATTAAGTGAAAACCTACAGCTGGAGGCAAACTGCTCATGCATACAGCAGCAGCAAGAGGTGTACAGTAGCTGAACATAAGTGGTTTAGCTTTTCAAATCAAATAGGATGAAGTTAGGTCCTCCTGGGGCTATAAAGAAATAAATAAATGTAAGTCTTTATCTGGCTGCTGCTATCACAGTTTTAGAGAAGGATAATCAATACCGGCTTGAGGTACTACAATGAAAAATGAACTTATCTCTATGTCTGTACAAGAATAGAAAAAATAAAAATCAAACTAAAAAATACCTTTTCTGGAATGAAAACCGATCATGTACTCTAATTAATTCTGTGTGTAATCAAATCAATGAGCTGTCTCAAAAAATACATATTTACCTTAAACCCTAATCCATCATTTGCATTCACATGCAAATATCCCCACCTCCCCAGTTAAACAGAACAATTTTGACTGTGAGGAGAATAGTACCTACTCTTTGTGAATTTTATACTGTTCATCTAATTTTAGCTTAGCAATGTTGTTCCAGGCGAGTGTTATACTTTCTTCTGTCAAATCTTCAAATGACTCTTCATTTGGAGAGCCTGGAATAAAATGCCAAAATAAAGTTTCATCACAAATAGAAAGATAGATTTCAAATAACTGAAGGTAACTGAAGTTGCAAACAAATATGAAAGAAAAGAAATCATGCAGAGCTCCAGCAGTAAGAATTTCTGGCTAACACAGAGACTGGCAAGATCACTAACATTTTTACAAATCTCTTCTTGGAATGCATAGGCTTACACAGTTAAAATGGAACTTTTCTCCCAAAACCAAACCCAGAGACTTTACTAAATACCTTTCCAAATGGAAAAATAACAAAAAACTCTCAAAAAAACTTTTCTGCAAACTTTTCTGCAGAGATGTTTTAGTGTTCCATGAAGATAACAAGAGCTTTCCAGATGGAAAGGTAGCAGGAAAGCCATTTACCTCTACAACATATGATTTTATTATTCTTTTGTATTCAGTTAAGAATGTCACAACATCATTTTGCACTGCAACAAAATTGAGACACTTAGATGTCAATTACAATACAAATGCCAAACTCAGGAGGAAATGTTGATCTGCAAGTTAACAACTGAGACAGCAGCACACTACCATATCTACTTAAAACACACAAACATTGCAATCACCACATACAACTTCCAAAGCCATTCTTGCCATTTAGATGCTACAGGCTGTCATTCCAACTCCATTCACCTCTCTGCTTTCAAACAAATGTTATCAAAAGTGACATGAAGACAAGTGACCAAGAAAACCTGTCCATGTGACACCTAGGCTGAAGATTCAGTCCAGTTTATAGTACACCACTATAGATACAATGAGGCCCATAGACCATTTTCTGAAACTGGTATGCTAAAGGGAACTGAAGACTGCAATGTCATTACATCTCCTTTTCTTGAAGGAAGTTATTCAGTCAACATTGTCCCTATACTACAGAGGGAAAACAGTTTCTTCATAGAATTTTATTTAAACCACAAACAAAAAAAATAGATGCTTAATTTAAGTTCCTAGTGTTTATTTAGACCAAGCCAATAGATCACTTAAGAGACATCCTCTGCTCAAAAGCATATCTTGACATTATTTCTAATGCCTGTAGATACAGTCATTGAAACTGCTGTTATATCAGTTTGATTTTGAAGTGCCATGAAAGGCCAAGGATGATAAAAGCAGATTTTGAGCAGTCCCAGAAGATACCACTAAAATGGAAGACAAAAATGCAGGACAACACCTGTATTTTCAAATTTGAAACTAGCCTTGCCTGTTTTTCTTTAATAGTTAGCTCACAGATTAATTCTGAGTTGGCTTACAGGGAAAGCAGTCATGAGACTTGTATAATGAGATCCTGTGGGAGAATGATACAGAACTTCTCAAATTTACAAATCCATTACATTGTCAGTTTATCTGTTATACATTTACCTGGAGACTCAGCTATGGAAACACTGTGACTAGATGCTCGATACAAGCTTTTCATTTTCGGTACTATCCTTTGGGGATGAGGAATTGTAAACAACTGCTTTGGCGTCTGTCCAAACTCCAAGATTTGTGTCAGCAGAGCTACCTTCTCATTGGGGTCCAAAATACTTTACAAAAACAAAGATATTTAAATAAGTCAAGCAGGTAAGTACTCTTTTCTCCTCCCCTGCCCTGAAAGAACATGCCAGAGTGTGCAGTTACTACTGCACTGAAGGCCACTACAAATTCATACAGAAGTGATTTACCACAAATGTGAGAGACTATTTGGTAGCATCATAATTAAAAAAAAAAAGTTCAAGTAACAACAGTTCCATGCATGCTAAAAAATGACAACCTGATGCTGGTTGTCTGCACATTTGGGAGACCAGAATGGAGGAACTATGCCATTCACATGCAGAGCACTTTTACAGCCAGCTGAGAACTTGAAGGCATACTGAGAAAAGTAGTTAAATGCTTAAATAAAAAAAAATTTATACTTGTTAATGACCTGTTTAAATCCACTCCTCCTTCATAAGTTAATGGGTGGAACACTGGAAAAAAAAAAAGTTTATTTGTACAATGTAGATATGCAAGGCTCATTGTCTAATATAACTACTGTTAAAAAAAATAAAGTAGTTTTTACTCAACTTGATTATATTCAAGAAACTAGAGAGCAGGCTACAGAGTTTGAGATCTTGTGTTTCAATTCTGATTATTTTTCATGCAATAAAAAATTTCAGAATAAGTCAATCCTTTCAATAAAGGATGACTTACTTAAGCTTCATTAAATATCCCCTCTGCAATAACAAAAGGAAAAATAATCCCAAAGGCACAGTTACACAATCAGGTATTATAGATATGTTATTTACCATTACTGTCTAATTGACGCACCATATTTTTTACCCATTTCTATAAAATGTATTTACCATTGTGAGCTGCAACTGCTTCACTTCCTTTCTGCTTGTAGCCAAATATGATGTCAATCCATTCATGAAGATGTTCTGATACATACTCACTTTCCAAAGCCTCTTGGCATTTCTGAAGAAAATCATCAGGACCTGTCAAGAGAAAGATTAATTAAAGCAGAAGATAACCTGTTCAGTACCAACATCCATCTCTGTTCCTGTTCCTTCTTGACTAAGTAAGCCAAAATATCAATTGCAATATCCTCCACTAAACCTCCAATTTCCTATAAAAATTCTATTAATTATGGCAATGTTTTAAAGCAAAAAAAATTCCTTCAGAAGAAAACAGAATGGGCATATTTTGAGAATCCATATAATTCTGAACTAATCCATAAAGCAAGAAGTTTGTATACTATTACCTGATGCCCAAGGAGGAAGCTCTACATCTTCAACCATTTTTCCACCCTGCCTTTTTCCCAAGTCCAACTTCAAACTGTTTACTAGAAAACCGGAATCATTTTCATAAAATTCTGGAATCAACTGGAAGGGAAAAAAAGGCAACTTCTGAAATTCGCTTAGCTTTGGTCTCTTAAGTAGAATACTGTCAGTAAAATGTGATGTTAGTGGGTCAAGCCATGAAGTTGGGAAGTAATTTATCTGGGCTTTCTCCTACATCAGTAAATCAGCACTGGGACCTTTCTCACACTACACTTTACAACTACTTTTAGGCTTCTTGCCTACTTACAAGCAATCAGTGTGGCATAAATATTTTAGCTAGTGATGTGTGACATACAAATCCATAATATCTAAGAGTATTTTCAGCATGCTAGCTGCATTCTGAAAATGTTGGATAAGAGTAAAGACAAAAATCTAGAATAAAATAAGAATGGAGACGTATTTCAGAGATTTAGCCAATTAAATAAATACCATCATACCTAACCAACTTTAATTCCATTACCATTAACTATAGGCTGTTTTTTTTAAAAAATACTATTTGACAGTTAATGGTTCTCAACATGGTCTACAGTTTCTTACAGTTTCTGCAAGGCTCAAAAAGACAAAACATCTATAGGTAAACCTCTTAACTGTTGCACTAGGGCCCTATCCTTATAAGACACCAGCTCATGATACATTAAACTGCATGTTTTCAGCCTTAATACACTCTCAAAATTCCCACTCATTTCAATAATATATTCACAATGACACTTCCATTAAACTAAAGCCAGAGAGCAGATACAGACAAGCAAAACAGGAATTACAGAGAAGGAAGAAGTTAAAAACACCAAACAATTCAAAAAATGCATTCAATCTTAAAAAATAAAAACAAAAAAAAAGACCAACCACACAGAACTGTAAAAAAGCAAAGAGGACAGCAAAAAAAAGGAAAAATCAACCAAACACACCCTGCAATCCCAAAACTCTCAAATCTACATGAGACATCTGAGAACAAAACCTTAGTATAGATATCAGAGGAACTGAATAATTTTCCAGCCACTTACCTCTTTGAAATCTGTTGCACCATCCAGACAGTTTTTCCAGGTTTCTGCAAGGCTATAACACATATCAATCACACATATTTTTAAAAAAAAAATTGTGTTTTTTAAAAGCTTTGCACTCCCTTGATGCACATTTGCAAACAAACCCAACCTAGTTACAGACAAAATGTAAACAAACCTGTTGAACATTCTGTCAGCGTGATCAAACTTTCCATTCTGCAGACAGAGCATGTATTCTGGAGCTAAGGAGAAAGAAAAAGTTATCAGCTGGCTCCAAATCTTGGCCACTTTGAAGGTAACTGTGTATTCAGAGAGCATGCAAAAAGGTATCTTACCAACTCTTACAAGATAAAACAAAACATAACCCGGAGATGAGTAATGGCTCCCATACATGAATTTAGGTTCTGGCATTTCCTGATAACGTGTCTGCAACATAAGAAGAAAGTTTTATTTAAAATCAGTACTCCTGCTTTTCTTCAGTATTGAATACATACAATTTTTTTTTATATTTAAAGACACAGATTAGGACCTTTTATTTTTCCCTAACACTGAAACAAACTCTAAGTTTTAGCAACCACACACCTTTAATCAGATCAGCAAATCAAAAGGCCAAAAACATTGTCACACCTTATCATCCAGAATTACCAGGTTTTCAGCTTTTTCCTCTCACTGGCACATGTAACTTCAATTACTTCTTTTTTATCTTTCACATGAAGATGAATGGAAGCATGGAAGAACATATTGACTTAATTTCACCTGGAAGATTCTCCTGCTGTCTGCAGCTCCTATGTTTTATCCATAGGATAAACCTAGCATAATCTAAATAAAATTACCTAGCTGCCCTACACCTTCTGCAGTAACATGTTGGGGAAGCAGTCAGACTTTAGCTATTTTTTGAAATTTACCATCATTGAAAACACAGTATTCCTGCCCTGTATAATCTTAGGAAACTTTACAATTTTGAAATATGAAATATCTTTTGTCAATGCAGTTAAGTCTAGCAATATTTTTTTTTATCTTACTGCTTCATTAAGAACTAGAAAAGATTACAAGGCATTACATAGTTGTTTGTTACATTCTGCTAATAATTTTTGAATAATTAACTTGCCACAGGAAACAATTATTTTATGCAAAGAATGGAAAGCCAAGAAACTGAAGACTTAGTTCTAAGCTTCTAACTATGTGTTTGCTTACTAAAAAATCTGACTACTTTGGGAAATGGAAAATAACTGTGCACTACTATCTGCATGTAGAAAATTCAAGTTGGTGCTCTCATCTCTATGAATTCAGACTGCCTTCCTTTGAAACACACTCCCTCAAATTCAGCACTTCTCTTAAATGGAAATACTTAAAGATTTCTACTACTTTATCTTGTTTAATTCATACACATATGCTACATTATACATTTAAATCCATTGTTCTTGAGGTTTTATAAACCAAGATATTTTTATAGCATCTCATTGCCTGCTATACAAATGCATTTACAATAGTTAAATGGAAAAATTTTAAATGCATGTATGTAATGAAATGGTGGTAAAAGAAGAAACAGTTTCCAGTCACTTTCAACTAGTACTGGCAAAACCAGAATGGATGAAATGAAGCTGAGAATAAATGTGGTATGTTTATAGACAAGTTTCCTTCTGATAAAGTTTATGGTTCTTTTTGGATAACTACATGATTCAAAATGCACAGCAGATAAAAACCAAGATATACATACCAGTAATCTGTCCAGCCTTTCTTTATTCAGGGCACCAACTGGTTTACTAAGGTCACGGAATGTTTCAGGCTTTGTCAGATCTAAAAAGAGACCCCCATAATTAATGCATTTTTTTTCTAGTCAGGAAAAGATTCTAGACTGTATTTAAAAACAAACAAACACCACAGAGCTCCTCCAATAATTCTCTGCTTCCTAATTATAAAAGAATAAAAATCTTGCTGTAAATGGCTACTCATCAGGCCTAATTTCAAGCCCCTTGCTTAAGAGCTGGTAGTAGCATATATGTGACAGCTATTGCAACTAACATCACTGAGTCAATACTGATCCTGCTACCTGAGGCAGAAAGGCAGTTGGTATCCTCTTCCTAAATATCAACTATTTCCTCATGTTATGGTTAACCCCCATCAAACAATCAGATTGGAGCATTTAAATCACTACTGTGGAGCCCCATGAGATTTCCCTACTTCACTCCATGTGGAGGGACAGAACTCTCAGAAGGAGAAGCTTCCAACAAGTAGTGCACAAAGTCCCTTGATTTAGAAACAAGCCTTGTTAGTATTTTCCTTTCAAACTTGCTATGCTAAGAACTGTAAAAGAATGCCTGGATTCTATATGTGTCAATGCATCCAGCTTGTACATAGGTGGCCATTTTACTGGTTCTTTTGAATTTACTGGACTCACAAAAAGTCACTGAATGCTCAGTACTGCAGACTGAGCATTCAGTGATTGCAGACTGCAGTACTGCAGACTTGCAGACCAAGCACTTTGCATGTGAGAAGTGAGATGCTTAACAGGAAAAAAGCAAGGTATTCTGTTCATACTTCAGAGTACACAACAAAACACTCAAGATCACTTATATCAGGTGCATTTTGATGTATTATGAACTTTATGCAGTGTAAACCTGCCCATAAGGTATTTCATGTTAGTCAGGATACACTTACATGCCTTTTTGTGTACACATACCTAATACTGAGCTAGAATAGTCTGCTATGATCCATGGAAATACAGGATACTGGGAGAGATCATTGCAGCTCCTATCAGCCAGATTGTTGAGATGAAGAAGATACTGGTAGTTGGATATATGTCCTCGCTGCCACTGCAACATGTAACTTTCAGCTGTATGCTCCGTTATATGATTTTCTAAAATGAAACAAGAGTTTTGAAGTCTTGAGTTTCACCCTCAGGAATACAGTGATTAACATTGTGCAAGGTACTATAAAATAATTAAGGGTAAAAGTGTTGAAAAGAACAAGTCAGAATAAAGTAACAACTTTGCATTTCAATAGATACTGTACTTAGTATGTTTTCTAAGTTTTCTAAGATCTGTTCAAAAAGCCTAAATTGCATTCAACAAAAATATCGTGCTGAATGAGCACTGAAACCAAACATGGAAACAGAGGATGGAAAAGAACTTGAAGATTTAATTTATGGAGGAGTAAAAAAGTATTTGCAGATCACAAACAGCTCTCTTGGAAATCAGGCACCCTTAAAGATTTCAAATACTGAGAATTAGTTCTTCTAGAATCAAGAAAAAAAGAATCAAACCAAACAACCAAACAAAAAACAAACAAAAACACAACCACAAAACATTTTCTTACTGGACAATTAACAATGCCCTCTAACAATGATTTGTGGAAAGAAGTCACAGAAACACTGAAACAAGAGACCAAAGGACAACAAAATCTAACCACTCAAAAAAGTAGGAATTATAAACCTAGAGCTTCTGGTTGAAGAATTAGGCTGCTCTTCCTAAAATTTTTTAAATACTTTTTACCACCACTTGCTGCTGAAGGCTAACATACATGAAGCTAAGGGATTTGCATTTCTATGGAACATCAACTTAGTCAGATATTATCACTACAATTATTAGCTAGAAGGAAAAGCATTCAGATGAGATGTAATGGGTCCCTATTTTAGCTCAGCTTGGGCAGGAAAAACATATTCCAACATTCCCTTCACCTCAGTACTTTAAATTCTAGAAGTGTTAGGACCTTTGAAGAGAGGATCTTCTACTTTCAGAGACAGCTACAAACACCTTTAGATTAAAAGGCTTGCCCTTTCTCATTTCTAAGGTCCAGCAATAACAACATTGTCTTAATTTGCACCTTGAAATTTCATAATTAAAAGTTA
>VZTY01014769.1:252531-291814 GCA_013400935.1 Turnix velox | reverse complement strand
TTAGTCCAGACTTCTTAAAAATAAATTTTGCATAATCACAAGCAGCATTTCAGCTTGTCACTTATTTATACACATTTATATACATATATATCAATAAATTAAAAAAAAAAAATTAATGTTTGAACTTACCAGTGGCATTAAGCCATGTCTTCTTTTATAGATGCGACGCACATTTTGCAGTGTTATTTGTACTACTGGTTTCTGCAGGGGTCAAAAGAAGGGGAAGAAAAGATGGAGATATTGCAGAGGTAATATGTTATTCTACATTTACCTCTCCAGTCACTCGGAAGTTTCTCTTGAGTAGAGATACTAACAATAGTATCAAAGTAATTTTAGCAGTTGAACAGTTAAAAAGAGGAGGTTTGAATTTGCTATTGGATATTGTCTGAGTAGCAAAGCAGTTCAAGAACAAAGAAAGAACAGAATATTATGATCCTTTTGTCAGCGATAACAACCATGCAAGAGAGAAGCAGAACACAAACTGTATTACAAATAAGGAAGCCATTGAGCTTCAGGGCATACTGTTTGCTAATGGTGCCACCCGGTGGACGGAAATTGAATGGCATTTTTGTCAGCTTTAGCTATTAAACACATTTTCACTCTCTGGCCATGCTTTTAGTGCATTAGTGGCCTGCCAAGACTATCGCTGCTATTTCTGTGACAAATCTCCAAAGCGGTATTCTGTCTTCTACTTGCACTCAGTTTCCTCTAGAGAAAATACGATTAGTTTAAAGGAAAAGCTAGCTAAAATCTTCCAAGTATATAAAGCTCTCATCATGTAGGAATAACAAAGGACATGTGCTTTGTCAGTGGGAGGTCAACTTCAAGCAAATTAGTGCAGAATAAAACTTGAGAAGCAGAGATACTCTGAATGAAACAGAGCAGCATAGATCAAAGGAGAACTAAGGAGCTTCTGGTTACTCAGTTAGAGTGACCTTGGAGATGCATTCCAAATGCATTTAAGAAGAATACAGAAAATGAAAACTGTCCACCAGAGCGGCAGCGTGCTCACAACATATGCAAGACCATCTATGAGGCACTTACAGGATATCCATTAAGAGGCTGGAAGTACAAGTTAGCATCAGTAACACACACATGCCCTGGATTAGTCACCAGTGGTGTCACCATTTCTGCTTTACATTCCATATGCAGCGTTTCAGAAATGCTTTGAAATCTACAAGTGAAGAAAGGGAGTAATTTCACCTCCAGTTCTTACTCTGGTAGTTACCCTTAAATTCTTTTAAAGGGTTTCAGGTTAGCTTATAACCTTGGAACATCACAATGGGTACTGCACTAAACCTATTTTATGAAGTTCTTTGTTGAGACCTATATTTTAACAGGCACTCCGAAAATAAAGCTATGTTCTATACTCTCAGACCAGTAAGTCAGATTTTTAAACAGAACTTTATCTGGCATATACTGAAAAATGTAACAAATCAAAAGATAGGGAAGTAATACTTTCATTCTCACAACACAGAATTTCCCCTACTCCATTCCAGATGGTTCAGAATACTAACAACTCCCTCAATTAGAGAACTTACGCTGTCCCAAATGAGCACCTATTAAGTACCAATGCAGTAGACTAATCAACCAACAAACTGAAAATAATTTCCCAGTAGAAAGTTATTAGAAAGATACCTGTTCTTATCAAATGATGCTCTCGCCAAACGTGATTGTAAAATAGCAGTTATCTAATGTGAAGACAGGAAAAAAAGTTAGTATGATCTATGACTCAAATGCAATTAGAATTTCATTATTAAACAGTGATACCAGAAATAATCAGATACTTACCATGGCAGCTTGATCTCCCATCTTATCTAGACAAGATGCCCTATAAAGCTAGAGAACAATGAACTGTAAGTGAGATAGCACAAAGATCTCCCACGCAGAAGAAACACACACAATAGAAACTAGGGGCACATTAGCATTTCTGGTGACAAAATACTGAAAGAGGCAATATTCTTTATTTTTAAAGTAGAACATGTTTTTTCATTGCTAATGTCATGTTATTGTTTTGTCTATATACTACCACCCTGCGTAGTAAAAGCTAATACAGGTAGCTTGCACTAGCTATCAGAAATATTACATTTCAAAAAATAGATACTCCAGAAATTTCACCTTGAGAATAAATATTTAAAGAAAGCTCTACCATTAAACATCAAAAAAGATGCTGCAATTAAGTTGGCAGCACTATCAACCAACCACATACCTGATGCAGAGTCTGTACAACATCTCCTAGTTTCCCAGCAACATCCAGTTGGAATAAGTGTTCTGCTTTACCCTAAAACCAGAAGTACATTTACTACAAATGAATTTAAAGTCAAGCTCTATTTTAGTATCAGGTAAACACATGTAAATATAGAACGAGTAAATGACATGCTGCATTAAAATAGCTACTGTATATCTCTTAGACAAAAGATGACATAAGCCCATCAGATCTTTAAATACTGGGCTGTAAAAGTTATTACTCTCATCTACATGAAGAGTTTTGAGCTAAAAAGATACCAACTCCAGTCATAACCTGTTTTTACCAGTCATTCATAAAAATCTTACTAAGACATCAGCCAGCTCAAGTGGCATACTCATTTTTTCCCCAAAAAGTTTCCCATCTTTCTTCACAGTTTTTTCATTGAACACATTTCTGCTTTTGCCTTAACTGTATTAAAAGTGTGGGCAAGGATCAACTAATAATAACTTTTACAAACAACTCATAATTGGCAAAGGCTGTGGAACTTCTCAGCAACACCTGAATGCAGTATGAAAATTGTATCAACACATTTCTGTGAGGTTTTGTAGTTTCTCAGGCTAGACTTAAGAAACACAGAAAAAAGTAGTCAGTAAAACTACATCAAGACATTGATAAGTGTATATAATGGATAAATTTAAAACTGAAGGACAGAAGACATGGAAGTCTAGATGATTGTTGGTGTAAAGCATCTGAGTTGAAGTGACAGCAATCCAAGAGGAAAGCACATTTCAGAAAGCAAATGGAGCTGGAGCAAAAGGAGACAAGAAATTCAGCAGCACTTAAGATAAAAGCCTTGTGACATTTCACCCAGAGCACCATTCTCCTTTGACAGGGAAAGCACAGCTCTCAGAAACCCTAGCGGAAGGTCTACAAGGATTGCTTACAGCCAACAACCTAAAAGCTTGGGTGAGCAGTTCTCTGTGTAGCTCTGTGGCCAGATGCAAAGACAATCACTTCGTCTTTTGTAATTGATCTGAAACAATCAATGCAAGACATCAAAGATAAAATATACCACCAAACCCCAGCACTTAGTGATGCATCTGGAACTGGCAGCAATTCAAGTAGAAGACATTTAGCAGCAACAGGTAAAGATCTGAAATGACTGAAGGCAAACCAGATTCTTGTTTTAATATGCAGAAACCTAGCTGCATTTCTGTAGCAATGGTTAACTGTCAGCAATTTTTAGCTATGAATAAATCTTTGGCTTAGAAGAAAATGAAGCGAATCCTTATTAAAAAAAAGCCCTCCAAACAGCCCTTTTAGTTCTTTTTCACTTTTTCTTTTCCAATGTGTTGACAATGCAATAACATGTTTGTGTGATACTTCATAAATCTTGCACCATGAAGACAAACAGAAAATATAAGGACTGGAAGAGAAAATATGTCCAACACATGAAGAATTAATGGCATAAAGCAAACAAATAAAATTAAAAAGAAATCCTAGTTTAGAAGCAGATCTAATCACAAAACCAACAGAAAGTAGTTGCTGAGAGAAAAGAGATTTTGTCTTGCTTCTCTGCTGTAACACAAATTTATGGACACCACCATTCTTGACGCTTCTTACTTGAATAAATACATTGAGAAATATAATTACTTCTGTTTCAGTTCTTGGGCAAATATGCTATCTAATGACTTCACATTTTCATTTTGTGCTTGATTCTTAACCCATCTGGCATTCCAGGTTAAAAAAACCTTACTTCTATGCTTTGAAGCTTCCAATCTCAGAATAAGAGCAGACCATGTCATTTCTGCTGTGAGCAGTTTTATCTGCAATTATTTTGATCTGGAAAGCACTCAGCTGGGTAATGTCTATTAGCAATTTCTCATCTCAGGTGTGAGCAGAACCAAGAAGCCTTTTAGCTAGGATATAGCGTCCACTGAATACCAGCAGCCAGCTGACAGCAAGTGTTGTACCCACAGAGCTGCACATCAAGGCAAACAGCAAGTGTCAATTCTGCAGTCAAAAACCCATTATGGTTTTATCAATATGTACAATTACCTTCTTTTTTAAACTTCATCATATTCTTGAAATGATGATTATACTACTCTTGAAGAATTGAGAATATAAATACTTATAAAGCAGTTTGTTAAGAATAGCACATATATATATACTTACTCTTACGGTTTTATAGGGTGCAATAATGTTTCTTTCTTTAATGAGAAAAACCTGAAATAGCAAGAGATGTTACAGTTTCAGTTCTTAAAAAAAAAAAAACACAACACAACAAACCAAAATAAAACACAAGTAGATAAAGAAAAAGATAAGGGGGTTTTAACAAGCAAAACATTGGGTTGCAATATCCTACTTTAGCTGCCCCAGATAAACTAAAGAAAAACAACAACCTTTTGTAGCAGCCAACTGCAATAAAAGCAAGTGTCCAATTTAGTTTAGAGGCTTATTTACTTATGTAGTTTATTAGTGGGTTTTTATTCTAATCATATGACCTACCAGAAGCTGCAAGATTAAAGCCAATAAGCACAGCCATCATTTAACCCCGCTCAATGAGAGAATCCTCCTCCTCTTACCTTCCAGCATCCCATACTCTTGAGGATTCTGATCCAGCAGAAATTACCCCACATTGGGAAACCTTGTCAAATGAACCTCCTCTCCCACTGTCAAACATTTCACTTCCCATTTCAACTGTCACGAACACCACCTTTGCTACCTCACTCAACAGCATATTTTAGAAGTTATGTTTCTCTGATGCTATTCGCATAACTGATAGGATTTCCCCATCTCCAAAAACCACATGAAACCACTCACTTCCTTCAGATCATTCTCTCAACTCCCACAGAAAATGACTATAAGGAAGACAAGACTGCTAGTGCTCTGCTTTGTAGATATCCCCTCCCTATGGGCAGCTGAAAGGAGGCAAGGCAGACGTCAAGAGTTTGCTCTGTTTGTTGGGAAGGCTCAAACTTGCTAAATCTCAGGTCTGAGTGTAAGATACCAGACTAATTCTGAGCTGCACAAAACACATTGGACTGTACTCCCAACCATCCTCTACTCCACGATGCATGAGATTTGGCCAAAGGGCCTTTTCTGGTGCCTCAGTTTGCTGCCTACAGCTAGACCAATGCCTGTGGTTCTACACTCCAAGGCATCATGGCAGCAGCCCCATATCAACAGCAAACATTAAACTTTCAAAAGAACAGATGCTGCACCATTCTCTAGCCAAAAGTCTTCTGGCTGGCCTTACCACTTCCCAATGGCTGACAGCAAGAACCAGCCCTCACCACATGACACTCACAGCATCATCCAGCCAGAACAAAGTAGGTGACATCCTTAAAAGCGTATAAGCTCAGTGTGCCTCTCCAAGTGGTACATTAAAAAATAATGGCAATTAGTGCCTTTCAGGTCTGTACATGCTGATGTCAGATAAATCAGGCTATAGAAGAACAGGAATCAGAGACATCTGCTTCACACTCAGATCGTTCTTCTTCAGGATTACTAGACATTTTTCTATCCTGAGAGCCCCAAATTACATTAAAAAGTAGGCAAGTAAAAAAAAATCCAAGCAGAGAAAAAACTTTAGCATACTGTATTAATTTCCTATTTTGGAGGATTTTCCCTAGTTTATTTTAAGAAAAAATACTGACATAATATCCAATTATCATTTCCATTCGTTGCATTTTGTAATAATTATTTTTTAATTTGCTTGTTACATAAAGCAAAACTTCTTATCCAGCTATGCATTAACAACTTTTTTTGAGCAAGAAAAGGTGACCATGTTTAAGATGTTTCAATTATTTGATATACGCAGTTTCCTGCAAAGCAGAAACCTTACTTTAGAAAAGGCATTTAAAATTAGATGATGATCTGTCCTAAGTACAACTAGTGAGTACTTCACACTCAAAAGTCCCAGTGCCCTTTATACAAAATATCAAGATTTATCACACCACCTCTAGGGGCAGGAGGATGACTTCAAGCTACACACAGAAGGGACAGGGTGTGGGAGTTGCTAACCACATTTGCCATTTCAAAAATTAATTTTACTTTCCTAAGACACTTTTATAAACATCTGTTCTTCAGATGATTATCATACTAATGATGCATGGTGAAAAAATTGCATGGAATTATTAGAAACACCTTCAATGAAACTGCCAACACAATAAATCTTGACTTCACACTTCACAAAAGTGGTTTTAAGATGAAAATAAATACACTGATTAACACAGCCCACAGACTTCTCCAATACAGACCATATTAAATGCTTGAGTTTGTTTTTTGACTGCAGAGATACTTAACTGAGTAAGGCTACCTATTTCAGGTATTGTTAAATACTTGTTTTACAAATGTGCTAGAATATTTAAAAGGGTATCTCCCACCTCATCTCTGTTCCTTCCAGAAATGAAAATACAAACATTTTCTGGAAACTTTTTGCAGCTTTGGAATACTTATTAGCTACAATTTATCAGGCTTGGAGTATGAATATATCCAATTTAATAATAGCTCATGACTGAAAATCAAGCCTGTGTTTCAGGACAGCTACTGAAAATTGTATGGTGGACATACAGCACAACCCAGTGTTTCCATAAGGGTGAATGTAAGATCAAGATGGCTTTACCGTTACACACTGCAGAAAGGGGAAGAAAGCATTATAGCAGGATCAAAACAAAATGATTAATAACCAGTTTAATTTCCATCTACTCTTTTTCATTCAATCTGAAAATAGCCCTAAGCTCCATTATGAAACACACAATGCAAAAAAAATCACTTTATCAAATTAATGACTTAATGAAGCCATTATGTTTTGAATTTCCAGCACTAACAGCTTCACATTTAATGCAAAGTTCTTGATAGTCATTAGTTTTGTTTCCAGTTATCTCCTCAACCCTGCTCCAGCCTAAGTCTTCACCTATGAGAAAAACACCATTAAAGAATGTAACCTCACTCATTTATACATCAAGAATCTTGTTACATGCTGGTCTTACCTGATTACATACAACAGAAATCCCTCCAGATGTATCTCTAAAATGTAAATAAGACATTTGAGAACATAAGCATTTCACCTTTAAAGAGTTAAATACATATATACAGTAACTCATTCACATACCGTGTGAAAGGGTTATTTGCTTCATTGTCTTCTGGGGCTTTTATACTAAGGCAGTCTCTCAATGGTATCTGCAGCAGGTTATAAAAACAGATAATCCTTCTTAAAAGCTTCTTAAAGAATCTGAATTTACCAAGAAATTCTAAGGTTGCCCTGCTTACCTTGATAATGGGTTGGATACTGTCATCAGGTTCAAAAATAATTGATTTTGAACAGATTTTTAGAGAGCCTCTGAATTTTCTAAAAGGAACAATAAAAAAAAGTAGTTGTGAATGTGTTAAGAGATACATGAAATCAGAAGAACTCTAGCAAATGAATGCATGTAGAAGTTTTTTACCTTTCATCTCTGCAACCTTTATTTATAATATGATTAGCTGTGTGCTGTTCAAAGTAATATTCTTCCAGATTAAGAAGCAGCAGCGAAAACCTACAAATAAATAAAGAATTTTTTTACTAAAAAAGAGAACATTATGAAAGTCAGCATTTTTAATAAAACACATCAAGCATTTGGGAAGTCTTCACATAGTTCTATATCATGCCCCTACCCCAATAATGAATTAATTTAGAGTTTAAAAACCAAACTTGTATGAAAAATTTCGGTATGGATGAGAAGATCTCCTCTGTACACATAAGATGATGCTCTTCCAACATATATAACATTAGATAGTTGATTCTGTTCATACATCTCAGGTGAGTACCATCCTAAAATAACCAGGCTTTCCTTCCAGTAAAAATCAGGTAAGACCTGATCAGCATATGCCATTCTAGATATGCATTGCCAGAAAAGAAGAGGCAGATGTCAGTTGCTTGGAATGAAGAAGATAATTTGACTTTGCATCAGAAAGATCTAATGTTTGATCAAAAGTGCTATGTGAACACATGGTGAAGATTTTTACAGCACAGCTGAGTTACATAATGGATCCACCAGAGGAAACACCACCTTCCTATCCCACCAAATTTTTGCACTTTCTCTGTTCATCCCTACAGAAAACCCATTTATGGGCTGATCCCATAGACAAATCTCAACAACAAATAACAAACAAATCAAAATAAAATTGGAGTTGTCTAAAGTAATTAATTGCAGGACTATAGTAATGCCAGTAATCAAACAAGGTAAATGCAAATTACAAGCAACATGAAACTGTGTTCTCTGACAACTTAACTGAAACTGATCCAAGTGATTAAAACTTCCTACATTAGCTCACCTATGTTTTTCAGTTGTGGGGAATGACAGCGGGTGCTGGCACAGCGGGAGAAGCAGAAACGTTTTGTATCACTTCAGTACAGAAACCCGCTATCGTGTAGCACTGGCTGAATCTGCAGAAGCACTCAGTATTTACTCACATCCACTCTTTGAGCTTTTTGTACTGCATTCATGTTGTGCTTCATGAGTAATGCCTATGACAATGCTAATAAACACCAAGTGTCCCCAGCTCTGTATTCAAATAGCAGTAAAAGTGTCAAGAGTTCACCAAACAATGTTCAGAATAGCTTGCTCGCTAAGAAACTGTTTTGCAACAGAAAAAACAACTTTATTGGAAAATGCATCTTGTTCACCTCAGATTTCTGTTGTGCCTGTTATATTAAAAGGAACATATGAATAATGTTTACTGTAACTACAGATAACAGAGTCCATATACTCAAAACCTCTCGTGTGTCCAAGACACTTTTTCCTGATACTCTCCTGCTTTTTCAAGAAGGTGCTATCTTCACCTCTGCTCTTCTGAAAGCAGTTATTTTATGATGCCATTAAGAAACAACTAATCTTAAAATGTTAGAACACAAGTCAGAATAGTATATGCCACACAAAGCTCCTTATGAAACACTCAGCAAATCTCTTCAGCCTCTACCACAACTGTTTCTACTGTATGGTCCTTGAATATCTCTAGTTTCTAATGGAATTTAAAGGGCTTGGCCTTCACCTATCCTTTCTCAGAAGGCACACATTCAGTTGCCCTCTGTTTTTCATAGAAGTCCATTCCTCAAACTTACTGTCACATACAAAAGCACATTCTACCTAACAGGTGTAAACTGAATTTCCAAGATTCTGAGACCTTGGTGCCTCTAAAGGAGCCAAATCTTCCTTTACATATTTATTTTGATTACTTGCCATCAGGTAAGCAAAAAAAGAAGGTCCAGCTTTTTATTTTGAGGAAAAAAAGCTTCACTAGGAATAGTCTACAGGCCAAGGGGAAGAGAAGTATGAAACCATAGCAGCTTCTACACTGTATTCACCATTAAATACCATTTTTCAGGACATCATCCAGTTGAAGTTATCCGGGACAAATTAAAATTTCTGGT
The DNA here is from genome assembly GCA_013400935.1 of Turnix velox. Lineage (NCBI taxonomy): Eukaryota > Metazoa > Chordata > Aves > Charadriiformes > Turnicidae > Turnix > Turnix velox. The sequence goes on along the minus strand of VZTY01014769.1, from coordinate 282,212 downwards.
GTTTTTCAAACTCAGATCTAGCAAGTCCTATCACATTTTGATCAAAAGCTTTTAAATTATGTTTGTCTTTGTAAAGAACAATTCACAATGTTTTTCTTTCTAGCCTGCATTAAGCATACATGCTGAAATTTATTATCCACAAGCCAAAATATTTAAATAAGAATAAATGTAATACACAGATTTATTTTAAGATTATATTCTACTCTCCTTTATCAGGAAACAGATACTATGGACACAGGGAATAATAAGCTTCACAGCAATGATGTTCATGGTGCCACAATTTTTCTTCCGAAAAACTGCTAAAACCCAGTCAATTGAACCAATTTCTGAAATTCTTCATTCTTGGGCTCCTTCTTTTGTCTCCACTTACTCTTTGGACAAACTCCCCACATTTTTATAACTTTTCTCAATTCACCTGTTGGCAGCATTGGCAATTAATTTCAGGTTTTTGGTAAATGTGGGCATCTTTCACATGTTCAAGGTAAGCTACGTTTGCACATCAAACCATCAACACTGTTATTCAAAGTAACTTGCCATGTAAGTATTTTTTTCAACTTTTTCAGGATAAGCATACCTTAAAATGTTTAATCCTTATACTGCCAGCAGCCATTAGACCTTTTTTTCTGCAAAACATTGTATGTCAAGTTTATTTTCCATATGTTTCCTTCCACTTCCCCCTCCCCCACCCCAAATGTCCAGAGTCCCCCAGGTATTTCTGCAGCCTCTTGCAAGCATTTCTGTGCTTGTTGCTAGTCTCCTACTTAGGAGTACATTTACTCTAACTGCAGTCTCCTCTATTTCCAGGCATCCAAGAGTCACTTCTAGAGGCAGATAGAGCCAAATATCAAATACCCATAATCATAATCACCAAACTTTACTCTTCTCAAGAGCCCACTGCAATTGGGATGAACTTGCATCCCATCCAAAGATTCTGTCACAAAAGATGCACCTTTCAAAGTTACAACTTTTGTGGCCTTAAAGTATCCCTCAAACCATGTGATCTTCCTGCCTGCTTCTTCACCAGGACAAAAGACCATATATGACTAAAGGCATTTAGCTAAGGAGAAATATTACTATTCTTTCTCCTGGAGGCCAGCTGCTTGTCTGTATGTACCAGATCTATTGATCTCTTGCTGTTCTCTTTCAGTCCCTCCCAATGACAGCCCCTCATACCATCCTTTCTATATTTATGTTTTCGACTTCAACTTATACCAAGAGATGAACCAAAATTTTCAGACCATCATCTCAACTACTGGCAAACAAATCTACACTAGTTCAAGTTATGCTAATTAGAAACTTTGGAGATTATGAAGCACAACCACTGGAATAATCTTCTTGAATTTATCAACTCATTTCAGTCCTCACAGCTCAAGTATTTAAATTCCATTTGTCTTACATATTTGTATTTTGTGTTAATGATCCATAGAGTTGACAAGAAAAGGAAAAGTTAAGCTTCATATGTTACTGAAGTACAGTCAGTGTTTATCTTCACAGAACAGACTTCTTCCACAATACTAATCAGCATCACTGATAGTTGTGGATCAACAGGGTTCTTGAGAACCACCACTGCATCGGAATGATACTTCAGGCTTGCCAGGAGGTTTAACAAGTATTTACAGGGAGCAAGAGAACAGATCAGTGTCTGTTACATTGTGCAAAGAGGAAGACAGTGGGTTATAAAGGCCTGAAAAAAAAAAAACCAACCAAGAAATCAATCACTACAGTTATACAATTAAAGTGAGGTATTTCTGCAACATGTAACTAAACAATTGCACTATAGGCTGTCTTACAAAGAGCTAAAGATGACTGATGTATTATCAACTGCTACATAGTCCCACCATAGGAATTCATATGCATACTTAGTATAGATCTAAAATAGTTACTTAATTCTTCTGTGTATGAAAGAAGGGAAAACCAGGAGCAAAAACCCTCAACAAATAACAGTAGAAAGAGAATGTATGATACCTGGTAGAAGACACTGATTATATCTGTAACAGTTGAGAACTGTATATTGGTCTTGACCCACTAAGCAGCTGTACAGTTCCCTGTGCTGAGCAATTGACTGCATATGCTGTAAGCCTATGACTTAACACCCTGCCTTGGAAGAACAGTCTGGATCACAAAAGCAACACCATGTCAAGTAAGACTAAGTCAGTTTGTGTTCCCAGCCAACCCTCCCTTACTCGCTTCACAACAAAAGAAAACCATCTCAGCAATTAGTTAGGCAAACTGGTCATCCAGAAACAGACTGGACAATTTTAGTAATGCAACTGGCTCCCTCCCCAAAAATAAAGAAACCTACCAAAAAAATATATCTTTTTTCCCTGCAAACAAGCATATCACAAATATTAACAGGAAAATGTACCAATCACATTTAGAGAGGCTTTTTGTCCTTTTAAAGTATTAGCAAGAACTAGCATCTGAAAAAAACCAGTTCCAACAAATAGTTGTGTTCTTTCATAAAAAAACAAAATTACCCGCGCTTTCACTACTGCTTCAAACTCTCTATTCCTATTACAGAGCAATAAAATAGCAGAAACTGTTTCAGGCAAACAGAAAAGGTTCAAGTTTAAGAAATTTTTTTGTAACAGCAAGTGGCTCATTTTAACCCACTTTCAAAGTGATTCACTCAGTTGTTACTTGAAACTTCCAAGTATAAAATTATTTAATCAGTATTTATTAAAAATCTACCTGGAGAAGGGTAATGCTACATCTTCTCTTGGAAAGCAATTCAAACCTGCTGATGTAAAATCCTCTGAAATCAAGCATGAACCTCTTACTTAAGTTTATTACAAACTGTATTTACTCTGGCTTCCAAACAAAGACAAATTTCACAAGCTTATGTTCACATGTTTTGTGGTCACCATGCTCTTTAACAGTTCATAATAGACATGACTTTGTCTTCAACCATCATTCACCATCAATACTGACATACTAGACTACTTAAAAAAAATACAAACTTGATATATTATCTCAAAAATTACAATGAGATAAATTGGGTAATAGTTCAGAAAACTTGTGAGAAGATATTTTCTTAATATGTATGATTATTTGAAAGCTGGAACTTAATGGGAAAACGCAGGAATAAATCTTCAGTAGCTTCATTAGTCCAACCTGGCCTACCAACTTGTAATGCCTCAAACTGTTTAGAGTTATAAAGATAATCCACTTCCAACTGAAGAGGCTATTGCACTAGCAGACAGAGCATAAGCTTCCATTCAGAGCCATGGAGTTTCTCCAAGATAGGTTTAGTAATATGAGTCAATCCACAGAAGGCTACATGAAGACAGCACAACATGAAGGGGTCAGGAGCAAGAAGATGGTGGCCAAGAACAAAACTGAACCTCTTGTAGGGCCACAAGCCTTCCAAGCATCTGTGCTGTCAGAGAAGCTCAGAAAGAGGACAGCTCACTTTCCAGGATGAAAGGAACTGGTAGCAACACCACCACCACAGCAAAGCCTTAAGCTTAAGGGTAGGTAGAAGGACACTTCAGATGTTGTATGTCAGGTTAAATGCAAACTGTGTACTTGAAAACAAAAGTAGAAGCAGCCTGGAAGGAAGTTGGAAGAACATGCTAGGTTAGGGGACTCTACTGTGATAAACAACTCAACATAGCTGGAATAAACAACTTCACAGAACACAGTAACTTGCCCAAGTCTGAAAGAGAAGGAAGACTGTTCAGCCACAGTTATGTCATCTGTATAGGGATACCAACAGGGGGACAGGGAGTGGATAATCAGTATAAACGTAGTCATACAACCACTTTGCAATATATTTAATGTAGGGCCTAAAGCCATCTCTCTTGCAACACCTTCAATTACCACACAATGTTTGGTGTATACAGAATTTGGTGGATTAAAAAAATTAATCTTTTAATAGTGTATGACAAAGCTGTCTGAGCTTAGAAGGTAAGCATCTTCATTAAAGGGAGTGGTGAATTAAAACATGCTAATTTAATTTTGCTTCAAGACTTACTTAAACCCCTTGTCTCTGCATTGTATTAAGATATACAACACAATAAAGTTATATTAAGAAAATGTGAAAAAAATCGTATGGATGTGATGTAGAAGACTACTTTCTTGTGAAGAAAACCAGCATCCCCAAGAAGCAGCTTCAAAAAAAATATAACAATCAAAACCAAACAACACATTAAAAAAAAGAAAACAGGCAGTTTGCCAAGAAAAACAGAACTCTAATGTACAGCAGCAGAAAGGCAGTTACCACAGGTTAAGCTGGAACATAAACAAAGTGGTGAAGAGCTCTGGTTGGCCTTTCTAAATATAAAGTTGAAAGAGTCTTGTTTATTTTCGCCTTTTCTAAAAAAGTACCACCTAACTGCCACACAGAAAAGGGCCAAGGAACATACCCGACATGTATAGGTAAAGCAGACACAACACTAAGTAACAGGACAACACTTGCGAAAACTTTCCAGCATTTGTTACCATTCCCTACATGCAAGGTTTGGGAACCCAAATGGCACCTGGATGTTCACATGCAACAAAGCAGCAAATCACACTTCATCTAGACTAGATGATCTTTTGAGGTCCCTTCAAATCCTGTGAATCTGCGATTTATAAATTACAGCCTCAATTTTGTAAGTCTTATCAGGATATTATAAAATATCCTCCAAATAAAGAGTGCATTTTATCAAGTTCAGTCTACTTGGGAATTCTACTGTTACTTTATCTGATGTACATGTCCTTCTGTACTTCAGTCCAAAACAAATCTCATCTGAGATTCAACAACACAGGGAGAAAAAACAAAGCAAAGCAAAAAGGCAGTAAAATCACAATTTATTTTATATACCCATGTCATCTACCAACTGAAGCACTGGGCTTGCTCAAATCAGATATGAATGAATGCAGCATCTCAGAAATATCCCACTTCTATCATCCAGAAGAGAAGGTACCCCACTGACCCTGCTTTAAATTCATAAATCTATCATTGAATTTTTACTATTTCCATCACTTCATTAGAAAAATACATGCTGGAAATTTCCTGAGATACTGGGGTTTGATGGATGAAAAGAACATCAGCCAGCAATGTGTGCTCACAGCCCAGAAGGCCAATTGTATCCTGGGCTGCATAAAAAGCAGCATGGCCAGCAGATTGAGAGAGGTGATTCTGCCCCCAAATGCTGTTCTTGTGAGACCTTACCTAGAGAACTGCATCCAACTTTGGAGCCTCCAATATAAGAAGGACGTGGATCTGTTGGAGATGTTCCAGAGGGCACAAAGATGATCACGAGGCTGGAGCACCTCTCCTACGATGATGAGCTGAGAGAGTTGGGACTGTGCAGCCCAGAGAATATGCGGCTGCACTGAGACTTACTGCAGCCTTTCAGTACTTAGAAGAAAGATATGGAGAGGCTTTTTACCAGGCCGTGCTGGCATAGGATAAGGGGTAATGGCTTTTACCTAAAAGAGGGAAGATTTAGACTAGATATAAGGAAGAAATTGTTTATGATGAGGGTGGTGAACCACCACCCTCAGGTTGCCCAGAGAGGTGGTAGGTACCTCATCCCTGGAAACGTTCAAGGTCAGACTGGATAGATAGGGCTCTGAGCAACCTGTTCTAATTGAAGATGTCCCGGCAGATATGCATGCTCAGTGCATGGGGGCTGGACAAGATGACCTTTGGAGGTTGCTTCAAACCCAAACTATACTATGATTCTAAGTGGTCAATTAAACACACCTTGCAAATCACATGATACGATGCCAAAAGTACAATCCTGGTAACAGAAGGCCATTGTCAGAGAGTAAAAAGTAGGGCAGCCCAAATCATCATCAGCCCACAGTTATGTAAGACGAATCCTAAAATTAAGCCTCCTCCTAGCAAGAGTAAAGTATCTAGAATACCAGATGTGAGACTCACTTGCTGATGTATGAATAAAAGGAATCATATGTACATTTTGTTCCAACAGAGTAAGATAGGGCTACAGATTTTTTAAAAAATAAGTATCCAAATGCCCAATCACCACACATAAGATCCACCTATAGGACCTATGTGCTGCCCGTATCTGCTTCTCATGAGCGAAGTTCCCAGCAGAAGAGATGAACCTCTCCAACAGGAAGCTGAGCTGTGTGCAAGACCAACAGGAAGCCAAGCATCATGGAAGACAAACCAGTAGGACTTTACAAAGAGCCTATGTATCAAGTGACAAACTTGTTTGCCTTGAGGCACACTGCCAACAGGATCAAGAACTCAATTTATAAAGTGAGCAACAACTTGAACCAGAACCACCACCATTTAATTTATAGTTTTGCAACTAATATTGTTCATTACAAAAATTAAATGTATTCCTATTAATGAACACTGAATCTTAGATTTATTTACTCCAAACACACAGGCAAAGTGAAAATAGACATCTACGCAGATAAAAATCAAGATACAATACAGATGAATTTGAAATAAAATAAATATGGCCACTAGAACACTGTTCAGTAGGAATCCAGATTTATTTAACCAAATGTAAAGTTACATTCATTTCTTGTTCCGAGTGTGTGGAGATACGACATATCAATCTTTTCCTGTTTTCTTCTAGAAAACTGCATCCAGTGAAAAATGTAGGTTCATGTAAGCAATTACTAAAGCAGTCCAGCTAATTAGTTAAGAGGAAATTATGTCTTAAGATCACTTGAAACTAGTCTGATCTTCCTTCCCCTCCAAGCAAGTACATTAAGAAGATTAACGCTTTCCCTGCTCTTAACCAGAACTTTGACAGCTTATATTTTTGCAGAAATAACAACAAATATAAAGCCAAACCACACATGAAATGCAGTTGCCACAAAGTTTCAGAAAGTTCTAGTCATCTCAGGAGGAGAACCCTACATTATGATTACGTAAATCAAGAGAAGCTCTGAAGCAGGAGTACGTGTTTCTGTAACAATTATCTATCAAGAAGACAAAGAAAAGGTACCTAAGTTTAGTCCTTCAGTTAAGTGATGAATAGATGGTGGTTTTGATATTGTTTTAAGGTGGGACTATAAGAAAAACAGAAGGCAAAATGTGCTGTTTCTCATTTGGTATTTCAGAGCCCAGAATCTTCTAAATAGCTTCAATGTTTTTAAGATTTTATAATTTAGAAAAGCACAGGAAGGGAGGGGGAAAGATGTGATACAGGGAACAAAATATATAAAAATTTATTACATCCACTCTTGGGCAAGGGGAAGAAAATGGATTTGCAGATATTTAGATAGGAAAAGCTACCAGTGGAAATGAGAACAAGATTCATCTTTCATGAAGTACTCAAATTACAAACTAAAATAATAAGATCCTAAAGTGCTTCTAAAAATGAGCAAAGAAAAAATTCTCATTAGACTTTCAATAGCTGCAGATAAGTAATGCTGACATACACTTTTGTGTTTCATTTGTTTACCAAATTTAGATCTCACTTAGGTTCGTTGGGACAAGTCTGATGAGTTCTCCTAAAACAAACAAAAATTTCAAAAGCAGGGGGCTATTTATATTAAATCCTTACTAGAGATAGTAATTATTTTAGCTTTTTCTATGCTTAAGATAATTTACTTCAAAATTAAAATCCTTCTCTTTTCCTTCTAAAACAGAAGTTTGTCTGATTTCCCTACTACCCCATATATGCTATTGAAACAACAGTAGCTCCCAAAAGATCTACAAGAAGACAAAAAGCAATATAGAACACAGCTGGACTTTGAAAAACCTTCAAAAACTGCCTGGAGCAGCTTTCCAGGCCGAACAGCTTATGAATCAGAATTTATATGGACAACGTGAGCCAAGCTCTTTGTCATGTGGTTTTCTCACCAACAATAAACAGTGCTGCGTAAACCAGCAGAGGCAGGAATTCATGCAGGGCTTGCACAGGACTAGCCTGCTGTCCAGTCTTTCTTCCTGATGGTTTCTTAGGTCCTGCACTGGGAAGCAAACAGGAAGCCCTGCTTCCCCCACTAGAGATGACACCAGCGCACCTCCACTGCATAACCCATGCTGACCTGTTGCTCCCACCTTAGAGAGATCTTCCTACACGGAAGACATCATCTGTCATTCACTCCAGTGGCCAACCTGGCCCAAACCATATTAAGGGTTTTGAAACCAGCGCGATGCAGATAAACTACGTAATAGAATGCAGGTCACCAGCTAAAAATAGAGTGAGGGAACTCAGACTATACACAAGCACATGGGATAGGCCTTTCTGGTATGCTCAGTTGGCCACAGCAGCATAGAACAGTCAGACGGCAGGAACCGGAAAACTGAATTTAACACTTTAAAGAGCTGTCACAGAGTCTGCAATTTAAGGGCTGTCATTACACCAATTATAATGCTAACGAAAACAAACAAAAAAAGCCCTCCATCTATAGCGAAGCAGAACTGCAACTCCATGCCACTAACGCAACTGAGAACAAACGAATAAATAACGACTGAAAGATACTATTTTCATGATGCTTAGGTAAGGCAGGCGGCACCCATATCCTCCCCGGTCTGACCTACAGCCTTTCCCTCCTGAATTCTCCGGAACCATCCGATAGAAATAGTAACAACAAGGAGGGCGAAGGCTAGCACCGCCGCTCATCCCGCCGCCGCGCCGGGGCCCGCTGCCTCCCTGCCAGCGGCCCTGCCGCCCGGGGCCCTCCGCCTCCCCGCACCTGGAGGAGCCCCGAAGCCCCCCGCCTCGGCGAAGGTGGAAGTGGAGACCGGGACATCGTGGCACCAGGCCGCTGTGGCCGGTAAGGGAAAGGGAGAGGCCGCAGAGGCCGGGTTGCGGATGGCCGGTGCCAGCAGAGCAGGGCTGCTCACCTCTCCTTGGAGTACAGCTCCCGCTCCAGCCGCCGCTTGCGGATGAAAGCCATGGGGCCACCCGGCCTAGGCGCCGCCGCTGTCGCCACTGCAGGCCAGTGCGGGCCGCGCCTCAGGGAGGCGGGGAGAATGGGCTAGCCTGCGACCGCAGGCAGGCAGCCGGTCTGGCGGGCCCGGCCGGGGGCGCCCGCCCCGTTTATATCGCAGGAGAGGCGGGGGAAGGTGGCACAAGAAGCCAGGGAAAGGAAGGAGCTTGGCGGCAACTAGGGCTCGGCGCCCTCGCTCGGGCTGCGGTGTCTCTGCGGCCCTTCAGGGCCCCCGCGGCCCGGGCTGCGCAGGGACCCCCTACGAGGCATTTCGGCGGCCCTCGCCCACACACGGCTGGCCTCCCACTCACCCCCTTTCCTCCGTGTTTTTGCTTGAAGCTTCTGACGCTTGTTGTTGTTGGCAGGGACGTGTTAAGCGTGTCCCCGGTTCACGCTAGGAAACGCATCCTCTTGAGGGCCGTGGCCATGGTGGGCCAGGCTGGGCTGAAAAGTCATCTTCGTGCACAGGGAGGGAGGCTCAGGCTATTTTATATTGCAAGCGTTCCATTACTTGCCTCTAAAAAATATTAATATATTGCTGCTGTTGTGAGATACCTTGTGCCCACAATGTGTGTGGCAGATGCTGACCAGGCAGGAGGGGAAGTTCTGCCAGGTGCTCAGAACCTAAAAGCACCTCCATGGAAGGAGGAGGTTAAATAAAATCCCATAGTTTGTAAAGTAACACTTTAGTTTATGCGACTGTCATTGTATATGAAAGTTTCTGTGTCTGTTAGCTGGCACACAGACACACACAGAATGTCAGGGATTGGAGGGGACCTCAAGAGATCATCCAGTCCGATCGCCCTGCCAGAGCAGGAACACCTAGATCAAGTCACACAGGAACGAGTCCAGGCAGGGTTTGAATGTCTCCAGAAATGGAGACCCATCAACCTCTCAGGGCAGCCTGTTCCAGTGTTCTGTCACTCTCACCATGAAAAAGTTTTTTCTTAAATTTTTGTGGAACCTCATATGTTCCAGCACCCGTTGCCCCTTGTATCATTGGAGGTCACTGAAAAGAGCCTGGCTCCATCCTCCTGACGCTCACGCTTTCAATACTTAAAAACATTAATGAGGTCGCCCTTCAGTCTCCTTCAAGCTAAAGAGACCCAGCTCCCTCAGCCTTTCTTCAGAAGGGAGATGCTCCAATCCCTTCATCTCTCAAGCAGTTCCCTGTCCTTCTTCATGGAATTTATTCTAGAATATCTCACAGGATCAAAATAAATCTTAGGTAGACATAATTTGTGCTTTTCAAGTCACCATGGGCCTAATTGAGTGCACCCTCAGCAAGTCTGTAGACAACATCAAGCTGATTTGTATAGTCAATAAACTGGATGTCAATAAATGGGATGTCATCCAGGTGGACTGGATAGGCTATAAAGGTGTACTCATGCAAACCTCATGAAGTTCAACAAGGACAAATGCAAGATGCTGCACTTGGGCCAGGTCAGTCCTTGCCACCTATACAAACTGGGGGATAAGGGGATGACATGATAGAGAGCATCCCCTCAGAAAAGCACTTCGGAGTTCTGATGCATTAAAACCTCGACATGAGCCAACAGTGTGTGCTTGCAGCCCAGAAGGTCAACCATATCTTGGGCTGCATCAGAAGAGCCATGACCAGCAGATCAAGAGAGGTGATTCTACCTCTTTACCCCTTTCTTGTGAGACCTCACCTGGAGTACTGTGTCCAGCTCTGGAGCCCTCAGTGCAAGAAGGATATCGACCTGTTGGAGAGGGTCCAGAGGATGGCCAGGAGGATGATCAGAGGGTTGTAGCAGCTCTCCTATAAGGACGAGCTGAGAGAGACTCTAAAATCTCAATATGATCCAAATGATTTTTATCCCATTCCTTCTCTAAATTGTAAGATAAATTTAACTATGAATCTGGGCACTTCTAGTATATTTCCAGAACATTTTCTTTTTGCCCTTTGTATCCCTTTTTACCTGCCACTCATTTTGTACTGTTGGCTTTGTAATTTTATTCTTTTATTCATATTCTTTTATGTTACTCTTCAGTTATATCCCCTTATAGTGACTTTTTTTTCAAATCCTTGAAGAGCTGTAAATGCAATGTTACCATAGTCTACTTAAGCTTCCCCTGCTTCCTTTTGTTCACATCAAGATAGCTTGCTATTGTATGTTTAATTAAAAACGAGTCTATTGTTCTCTGTAGAAAATCTAGGTTAGCTTTAAATGACTGAGCTTAGGTGTAGACCATACAAAGGAGGTTAATTAACTCATATAGAATGGCACGTTGTTATGATAAGCATACTTTTAGTACCTAGGCTAGCTTGATTAAAGCTAGTTTAACTATTTCTACATTACAATGCAATCCATACTTGGCAATACAGGTATCTGTTCTCTTTTTCTTACAGTAAGGAAGCCTATTTTGGTAAAATGCATCATGACCACTTTCACCCAGTTTATCTTCCACCTTTAAAATCAAAATGAGCTGCTCCTTTCTTGTCACATAGCTCAAGCAGTTAATGCCTCTTTTAACTTCCTCTGTCCCATGAAGCAAAAGATCATCACCAAAACACTACAAGAGCTGGATGGACCTTTTATGTCCTGCCATATTTGTTTTCTAACAGACATACAAGTAGTTGAAATCCACTGCTATCTCATGGACAAAATTTTAAATAGATTTTAAATTTGATCAGAATATGTCAGAAAAAAACATCAACTTCCTCCTTTTGAATACATCAACTTCCTCCTTCTGAAAAGCAGACCCCAATCGAGACTTACTTTTACTTCCTTCTGTTTATTTTCAAAGGTAACAGTGTCTTTTGTCTCATCTTAGATTTGATCCAGAATGAACCATCCTCCCCTGATTTCCTGTGCCCTTGTCCCTTTGCATTCTTACCTGTAACTATCACTGAAGTGTGCCACTTTGCTTCTTAAATGCTACTACAACCATCTTTCTTTCTCTAGGTTCGCTAGATCTGTGGCATTCGACTTCGCATAGCCTAAGGTGCTTTTCATTACTTTCTTTTCTCTCTTCCTCTCAGAAATTTCTTATTTCTTTGTAACTGGCATTTTTCAAAGTCCCTTTCTTAAGTTGTTAAAAAGTCACCTCCCCATGTCTGTGACTCACTGTCCTTGAATGCTCTTTCCTGTCCTTTTTGAATGCACAGCATTTCTTCACAATAATCTCATGAAACAATACCCCAAAACAAAGTGCCCAAAACTCAATTCTTTCTGTGTTTATATTAGTCTTCTGCTAAAGTGCTGGTATAATACTGTCAATCTTGCTAGTTTCTTCCATTCTAGATTTCTACCAGCATCTTGATAATGATGTCCTTGTCTTTTCTTGTATTTTCCAGATAAGAACCTCTGCTAATTTTCCTTTTCCTGAAGAAATTTTTAGAGAGCAAATATTTGAAAGGATCTGCATGATGACCTAGGACCATCAGTTACCAGACTCAGTGATCTTAAGGTCTTAAAGGTCTTTTTCAACTTCAGCTATTCTCTTTCTGTTATATTTTCATGCCACTCGTGCTACTGTAAATAAATAAATAAATAAAGGATTCACTCCAAGCAATGCCCACATATAAGCACAATCTTAAAGATGCATGTAGGTTTTCCTTTCATGCATGTCCCTTAATACATACATTGATGTCATTATGAACGCAGGTTTTATGTCTCAGATGTAGTATTATACTTACTGTGCCAAAAGTTTTGTCAGGGCAAGTTTTTACAGTCATGAGTTTCTGGCAGTTATTCTTCAGAATATTTAACTGGTAAAGCTTTGTCTTTCAGGTACCTAAAGAGCTTCATGAAATATAATGCTCAAGTGTTCTATGTCAATTCATTCTGTTATATTGAGAATTTTTAGATGAATTCAGAATACTGTTAACTTCAGTTTTTTAATTCAGTGGTGAAGTTCCCACAAAACTGTTGGGAGAATAAAAGACTCCTGAGTGTATTTCATGGGTTTATTCGATTGTATATTTATTTTGAAAAGTATGTCAATGGCCAACCCATGACAGATTAACAATAAGCAAAGCTAGTAAAGGATACTTGAGTCTTTTCTTATTTGAGAAGAGGCACATTCTTTTCATGGAAACTAAAAATCACCTCTCTCACTGTTTTTCAAGAGCATTTAAACTGTTTAAACAGGTTCGCAGTGTTGTAAATTTAGTGTTCTTTACAAAATACAAATGAGTAATTTTGCTTTCAGTAAAATGTTAGGATGCTAGCTTTAGGTTCTTTGTGGCATGTGCTATTTTTTCATTGTATATGTATTCACAGTCTCAAATAATAGATCCTTAACTGGTACATCCTGCTTCTACCATAGTAACAACGATAGAATCAACAACATCTGCAATGGCAGTAATTACATGTTCTGTGGCTTACCTATCTGATTGATGACTTGGAGGTATGTGCAGAAATTCCCCTAGTTTAAAAATAATCACATGAAGTTTACCCTGATTATACCACTGCAAAACTCTAGTGTGAACGAATTTAAAATATTTTGTAATCAGCTTATTTGTACTAAATTCTGCTCAGGATTCTTGAGCTGGTTGCAAATCAATTTATAAATGTACACAAGTAAGTTTTTAAGCATTTAAGTGATTTAAAATCAATTTTAATTAAGGTAATTGTTGTCAATAAGCAAATGCATATTTTGCCATTTTACCTGGGGCAAAAGAATCCTATAGGCAGATTTACAGTGCCAGCATTTAAAGCTGATCTGTAAGTAAAACCAGGAAGGCAAGGAAGAGAGAATTTTCTACAAACATTTACTGAGCAATTTAAATTAGTGATTTTATGTAAGAGGAGTGTTTCCAGTTAATCCCTCTTAACTAGACCATGATTAAATGGAGTACTTGACTGTAAAGTGTTTTGGGTTTAGTACTCATTGATGGATTAGATAGTTAATGCATCTGCTTTGGATCTATATTCCCTTGCTAACGTTACTAACAGTTCTTTTTCACAGGCTAATCAATGTAGAATTTGGGGTCTGAATTTTCAGACTCCGGTTTGGTGTACATTGCTCAGGCACATCCCTGCACTTTAAAGTGTCCTGAAGAGGACTCATAAAATGGCTCAGGGTATCTGGTAACACAGAAATAATCCAGTAAACTTTTACATACCCATACTATTGGGGAATACTAACTTAGTCTTTTTAAAGACATGTAAGATTTCAAGATCAGAGACAAAATTTTAACAGAAAAGCGTATGTTTAGTTTATTACAATAGGCTTGGATCTCATGGTAACTCTACTTGATGGTTGATTGTATTCATTGACTAAGATCTTTCTTTTAAACCTTTCGTGTCCCAGACACTTTCCTCCCCTTCAACAGCCTTCATGTCATTAGATGCATGAGAGTCACTGCTGTTCTGCATAGCTACCAAGCATGTTACCACAAATGTTAATTGAAAAAATGGAGGAGCAGTATAGTAATTTCTCTATACAGCTGGTGTTTTAAGGCCTTTTAGTAAACCTGCTTCCTATAATCTAAGGTTCAGTGGAGCAGTATTTCATATAATAGTAGTGAAAAATAAATATGGATAATGATGGTGAGAGAAAACTCAAAAAGTTCCAAGGAGGGGGGAAGCATCTATCTAGGACAGATACATTATGTAAAAGCAGTATACAAACACAGCCTGACAGACTAAACTCTGTTTTCCATTTAATACAGAAACGTAATATATCATTTAAATCCAAATTTTAAAAGTAACTTATAATGTCCTTGTGTTTTTCCTGCTTTTGTATGGGGAAAGTTGATTTGTTGGTAGAACATTAGTTTCCAGATTCATACATTGTTTTATTTCTTTCTTGGTGAGCAACTGCTTGCGACTATATATATAAAATTCTATGACAAATGAAAGTTTAAGTCCTGCTCAGTAAATGCTAAAATCACATGTCTGTTTTTAAGTCAAGAGACCGAGCATTTGTCTAGGAAATACCTTCTCTGGCAGGGGGAGTTTTGCTTGGTTATGGGGGAAAGGAAAAGTAAGTAAAAGAATAACTGAGATCTGGGACTAAGTTGTTTAATTTGCTTAGGAAACTGGCCTGTAAGCTTTTTTTAAAGTTTCAACTTTGACTATTTTAAATACCGTATTTTTTCCATATATAATAATTCCAGATATGTTAGATCATTTATTTATTACATACTTCTATATTCAACAGCCTTCATGTTGCAAAGAACTGTGATAGAATAATATATGTGCTTCCGTTTTAGTTTGGTTAAACAAATCCATAATTTAGATTAATTTTCAAACACACATTCAAGCATTTAACGTTTCTTTGACATACATTCTAAAGTATTATTTGATTGTATCCTGCTTTTCATAAACTGGAATGAAGCTCAGCAATGATAAAGAACAAATGTGTAATAACAGAAGTTCTGTATAAGAACTAATGCTGTATGATGAACTGGGGAGATAGAAGAACAGCTTAGTCAAAGCCTGACTAGACAAATTAGACTGCTTACTCTATATTCAAGAACACACAAAAAATGAAAAAATGCCCTTCCTTCTCCATTCCCATCTAGGAAACTTGACACATTTTGTATGTTGTGTAATAGAGATGTCCTGTGAATATATTTCTGAATGTAAGACCAGATTTTTTTCTTGACTTGAAAATGCTGTCTCTTCTGTCACTAGTCAGCAGAATTATATTTTATTTCAGAGCAACTGGAGAAGTGAAAAATAAATACAAACAATCTATTCAGAGCGACTGTTTAGTACAGAATTTCTTCATGAAATAATTGCACTTGATGCACTAAGGGTAGATTCTTCTCACTTAAACTTGGCCACATGTATATGTTAAGCCTTTACTCTGAGATAGTCTTTTAAGTTTCTACAGTACATTGTGTAGAAAGGAGAGTGATTCACCATTCTTGTCTCAGACACTAACCCTAAGAAGAGTGAGTTCCTGGTAGGATCTTTGTTCAGGATGAAGAGGATCCATATGACTGTCTTAAATTCTAAATTAAATTTTAAGGTAACTGGGTAAAAGGAATCATGTGCAAAGAGGTGTCGGATATTGCATTATTTATTGACAGCAACACCAAAATTGCCCCAAAGACTGAACTCGCCCATTGCCTTATCTCAGACATGAAAGAGTAGCTTCTATCCTGTCAAAATCTCTGTGGCCACACTGATATAGTGAGTTACAATGATCAGGTAGGCACTGCCCGCGAGGCAGCATTGTGGAGGGGAAGCTCACTAGGTATAAAGCACAGTGTTCTTACAGCTTCTTTGTAAGCTGTGCTTTTAATTGTGGTGGAAATGTACCTGCTATCAGCTGACTGGTTAGAAGAAGAGAGGAAAAGCAGTCTTTTGCATTTTAAGAGGACTACTTTTTATTCAGGAGCAGAGGTGAAATCTAGGTTCTTGTGTGCTCTGAAAAACTTCTCAAAGCAAGCTAGTGCTCTTGCTCAGTACTCATAAGCATATGGTAATTTTTACAGTATCATATATGGAGTTTCTACTTGATATGATATGAAAGAGAAAAATTGAGTATTTGATATTTCTGCCTTATTATAATAGCCCGACTTCAACAGCCTTCTGTTCAAAGAACTGGAACAGAATAGGGTGTGAGACTTAGGACTACATCACTCAGCAATACGCAGGAAAGAAAGTGAATGTGATATACCTTCCAACATTAATTTTTTTTTTTTTTAAATTCCTAAAGGGAAAGACCATTAATGGAAGAAGCTGTGCTGCTTCAAGATACTTAATCATTCCCTTCAAAAGGATGTTGGAAAGATGGTTTAGACACTGAAGCAGTATTTGCCTTGTCATTCTTGAATGGGAAAGATTAACGAGTTCATATGCTGCAAGGATATGCTTTAAGCAATAGAAGAATTTTTTGAAGTCCAAAGCAAAAAGCACCTACTCTTCTGTAGTTTTGAACCTAAAATCCATTCCTTCAGAGGAGCCTGTGTGCTTAGCATCTCTGATGGTTAGTTATTGAAAGGATGCAGCACTTTGGCTGACAACTTAATCAGTGAGCCTTGTTGGTTTGGGAAGGAGAGAATACAAGAATAAAAAGCCAAGAGTATGGTTTGCCATCACTACATGGATTTCCACATTTGAGTACATTAAGTGTCATGCATTCTATACCTGTGAGCTGGATGGTTTTGACTCATTGTTTTTCTTTCTCTCCCTTTCTGTGTAAGTAAGCAGTTAATTCTTTGGGGAAAAGAGCATCTTTTAGATGTGTTTGGTTGGCAAGATATTGTGGTCCATGACACTAAATCAATTACAACAATAAAACTAGATTAATTGATGATGGTGGCAACTGGACTATAGGAAAATCAGAGAAACCAGGAAGACCCTTGTAAATTTCTGACAGCGTCTGACTGACATTCAAGTTTTCCTCTAGTCTGATTGCTTCTCAATCAGTAGAGCAGTATCCACACCCTTTAAGAATTTGAAACTGTAATTTAGAAGTAATGATAAGTGAATTTTCTTTTTAAAAATGTACATCTCTGCAACCGGTACAGAGGTTTCTCTGGCTGATCTCTGCCACTAGCTGTTCTCTTGTCACTGTCACTTGTATCAAATGTGTAACAACTCTTTTTTCCACAACATTTTTTTAGAGAGATTTAGAAACTTGATAAAGAATAACATAGTTTTTAAATGAAAAAATTTTGTAAGTTCCTAGGAAAGTGAGACACAAAGCAGGAGGAAGTATGAAACTGACGAAGTTACCACAATTAAATAGGTACTTAAAATGTAACTAGTGTCTGAATATATCAATACTGGTTACACAGTTGCCAGTGCATTTAGGACGCTCTCAGCCAACACGAGACCACTTTCAATGTTAGAGCATATGTGGAGAACTTTCAATTCTTGTGAGCTTTTCATAGAATAGGTCCAGTAAACCACAGGCTTTTGTGAACTGGCAACACCACAAAGGTTTGTTCTTCCCTATGTTTCATCAGACGCTGTAACCACAAAGGCTGATTACTGTCTACATACAGTATGGGAATTAATTTGTAAAACTAGAGATGTGGTGAACTATCAAGAAGCATAGAATAGTTTGGATTGGAAGGGACCTTAAAGATCATCTAGTTCCAAGCCCCCTGCCATGGGCAGGGAAACCTCCCGTTAACCAGGTTGCTCAATGCCTCATCCAGCCTGACCTTAAACAGCTCCAGAGAGGGGGCATCCACAACCTCTCTGAGCAGCCTGTTCCAGTGTTTCACCAAAAGAAGAGAATTTAAAACACGTACTTAAAATACTGTTCTTGCTTTTGGAACTAGCAGGTAGCACATGTGATTTGTAGTGATATTCCACACTGCTCTAGAACACAAAAACCCCTGTCAGACCAGTATTCTTGAAGCTTGCTGATTACTCACCATGGCATGACCTGGGATTTTAAAAATGCTTGGGTTTTTGCTATGTATGTGGATGATCAGCTTTGCCAGCTTCTCCCTTTGCTCTCAAGTGTGTTTTTTAGTGTTTGCATTGCTTTTCTGCTAGCTCTAGGGCTTACATTTACCTGGCAGCTGATAGACAGCTCTGTTTGCTGGTGGAAAACTGGTACAACAGACTCAGGAAAAAACATGCTCATTGTACTTCAGGGAATGATACTTCTTAATTTGGTCCCACCCTAAAAAATCAGAAACTTCATTTGTATTTATCTATGACATTAATGAGTGTCTTGAAATGAATTTATGCATGCTTTTGATAGATAGGATCTGGGAAAACTAATTTCTAGAAGTTTACATTACCTATGCTTGTTTATGCAGTATTTGATCATATAATTAGTGGACACACTAAAACCTAAATATTTTCTTTGATGTATCTATTTCGCTACATTTGTAATGTTTGTTTCTGACAGAGCTGGCTTTCATATTTCACAAAACAAAAGCATTTATACATCCAGTTTATGATGTTCCTTCACTAAGAAAACATCTATCGGAATCTTGGAATAACACAATGCAATAAAAATTGTTGAGTTTTCACTTGTGAGACCTCGTATTGAATTTTAGGTAGCAAAGCTTTCAACCAGAAAGCTCTTCAAACCTTATACACAAAGTAAATAGGGAAGCCTTGATTTATCAATGTATGCAGGAAATTTTGACCCTAACTTTGGAATTCTTATTTGAAATGCCCTAGAACTAGACCATCAAAAGCCTGTGAAGCAATTTCCCTCTGCTTATATCAAAAGGATAACAGTTCACCTTTCCTTACATTAAAATAAAAATACTGAAAAAAAAAACCAAAATAGGAGTGTTGTTTCACATTTTTGGTCACTTGATGGCACTAAACTAACACTGTATACATATTAATCATCAATAGCATCAGAATATTTCTGTGCCAGTGGTTTTTTTTTAAGGCTTGGTTTCATAAATGTGCTTTGTTTTGTTGAGGGCAGATCTCCGACGTAAAAGAGATTAAAAAATAAACATAAACCAAATAAACAGTTGTGAAATCTGGCAGACTGTGTTCAGTCTGTCTTGTTAAAGTCCATGGCATATTACAAATGTACAGTGTCATGGAATACACGGCATTTCTGAACAAAAAAAAGGAGTTAGTATTCCAAAATAACACACCAAACCAAGACTTCCAGTATAAAATCCAAGGGAAATATCTGCAAAATTTGAGCAGTGGCGTTTCCACCACCATGTGTGGCCATCAGGTGGTCACCTATATGAGGCAGAGCATATGGAGAGCCTGGCCTTTGCCATGTCTCAGTATGGGGAAATGTGTTTGAATGTGTTTGAATGCAGAGGTGAAACAAGGTAGAGGTTTCCTTGGAAGGTCTCAGCTGTGTAATAGGAATCTACTGGCTGAACAAGTGATTGCAGCCCCGTGTGTCTCCCGGTAAAGGCACATCCTCATGATCTCTCTAGCAGAACATCTGTATTCCTTTTATTTGTACTTAGAAATCTGAGCAATTCTCAACTACATGAAGCCTTTTGCAGGACTTTTTGGGATGTGATTAAAGTAGTAAGGGGATATTTTTGATTGTCAGAAGTTTTGAGCTTTCAAAATATTTTCTCCTCTTACAAAAGCAGGAAAGCCAATAATTTCTGAAATTTTTTAACAGATCAGCAATCAAAAATGTTTCTATTGGATCAAAGAACATATTCAATTCTGATAATGCCTCTTCTGTGGATGTTTTTAACTTATTTTTCAGCAGAAAGTTACTTAGACTTCAAAACCTCCAAAAGTTTTGAAAGATTTTGTTTTTACAGCCTCCAAAGACAACCTCTTATTTTGAAAACCTAAAGCAGGGTATTTCAGAAAGTTCAAAAGCCAAGGAGACTTGGTGGTTTTTTTTCAAATGGGTATTACATTCAGTCCATAAATAGATTTTAATGATTCAGTAAACACAGCAGTTTGTGGCAAAACATTCCCAGGAGGCTCTGGAATTGATGCTGTAGGTTGTAGCTGCTCTCCCCCTTCCTCACAGCACTACTGGAAGAGCAATTGTGACCATTGGAGCAGCACTCAAATAGAAGGACTTTCATATAGCTGAGTGTAGGAAATCCCATGATGTCCCACGTGTCTCTCTTAGCTTAAAGGGGAAGGAAAAGTGGCCATTGTGTTTTAAAGCAATGGTTTTTTGTTTTGACAGTTTTTCCAGTTAGAGGATGTTTTTATGTGTTTACAATCTTTTTTTATTACTTCTTACATTTTTTGTCTGCAGAACAAAAGGCTTGCATGGTGCTCAAAAGGAACAAGCTTCCATGACTTCACCTTCACTTTTGGAGCACCAAAGCTTTTATCTACAGGGTTTTTTCATGTTGTCATTGCCTGACTGTTGCAGATGGAGGGTCATGATGGACTTCACTTTCTCATATCCTCTTACTTTCCTTTTTTTAAATTATTCTCCAACTATTAAGAAGGGTAGCACTTTCTGGGGGATTTGTGGACTTTGTAGTGGCTTCAGTTAAGTGGCATATTTGCAAATTGCTAGCCAGTGAAACCATTGTTAAAATTTTGATTGTAATCTTGTATATCCTTAATTATGTGCATTTTGAGTAAAAGAGTTGGCCAAAGCATTGCAGTGATTTCCACAGTGTGAAAAGCCTTCTCCTCATGAAAGCTGATGTCTCATGAGGATGTAAATGAGGACAAATTTGGCTTTCTTGGCTTAAAAATGCCTTGTTTTCATGGCTGTCTTGTTGTGTACTCACTAAATTTAATCCAACTACAACAAACTGAATCTGTTTGTGAGCTTGGACAAGTGAAATATAAACTGGGTGAAAAAATCTCAGTTCATGCAGTACCAGTCAAAATGGTACTTGAAAGATATTTGGAAATATGTATGAAAATCTTGAAAAAAAATAGATCTAGTAGTAGGCCTAGTTTTCAGGTGCAGATCTTGGTTTTGCATGAGTAAGAAAAGCATAGGATCTCAAACCTAAATTCAAACTCACAAACTAACTGACAAAGAAACAAATGAGAGACTTGACGAAAAGGTCAATAAATCTTCCTTTCAATATCTCACACTGTCATATATTTTCAGTTTTCCATGTTTTAGTCTTTTATGCCTCCCTTACATGTGCTGGAATCATGCAACCCATACACAATCTTTATAGGCCAGGTAAAAAGTGATTGTCAAAGGTTTGATTTGGTTTGTAAGTATGTAGCTCAAAAATCAACCTCATGTTATTGAACTCTGATAATTTCCCAAATTGCCCTTTGGTCATACAGCATTATCTGAGATATTCCATCTTTTGTGGAGTTCAGAAAGGGTTTTTAAAATATTGCAAAAGTAATCCCTCTGTAAAGATTTGAATCAAAAATGTAGCATTGCTGAAAGGGCTTTTAGAAGACTGGCACAGAGAGACTCAGTGAGTTTACCTGGCTGAGAGGTGAGACTGTCAGCCAAATGGCACAGGCATGGCTGATTTTCTCCTCTGTGTCATGGAACCTGTAGTACATTTCTACTTGAATATAATGGGATAAAATGCAGAAATGACTCAACCAGAAACACTCCTGGAGTCTCTTAGGGAGACCTCTCATGTCTGTTTACTCCACTGGTTATCCCTTCTTGCCATAGCTTTGCAGCATTCAGCTCTAGCATCTGCCTTATAATGACTTACATTCAAATATGCTATGTGTTTGGCATGTGTTTAGTTTAACTAACTCTTCACTGCAAAACAATTTTAGTTATATGCCTTCCTAGTAGGAAAAATGTACTCATCAAAGCTCATAATAAATCTGAAAAATAAAATGTTAATCTTGGTGGATAGGTTCATATTGAATCCTGAGGGGCAGCCCTAACAAGGCTCAAGTGTGTGGCTTATCCATTCTGCAAGCCTGGCTCCAGCAGTAGATCTCTCAGAATACACAGCATAATACTTAATTCCTTGATAGACTGAAAAATAATTAAATACTGTTAAGTACAAGTAATTATTTCTTTGTGGAATTCAAAGAAGTGGATGGCAAATGGATCATCAGTGACAGCAATCATGTGTGTTAACAGTTAGGGAATAGGCAGATCTTGGAGGCCATACCAGATTTAGCCTCAGGTCTATCTTGAAAGATGCAGATGTTGAGATTGATGTCAAAAATCAGGTTACTGTCACCTTCTAATTCTGAAGAGCCTTGTATCTGAGTGTTAAAGAGGGAAGGAAATGGTTGCATCCTCTTCTGCCTTGTAGAGACTGAGGTGACTCCATATAATTTTGCTGATTTTCTACTCTCTTATTATTTTCACTTCTACTTCAGTAGGTCTAAATTGGGTAAGTCCAGTTTTAATACCTTTTTATGGCCACAACCTTCCCTTCACAGAGCCTTCTCATTTTCACTGATTCTCAGACTGGAATTTTCCTTATAATAAAAGAGGAAAATCCTTAAGTTACAGTTTAAAAAAATTTAAAAATATCGCCTGAGTACTGAAAGCTGGATTTAATACAAAGAGAAATAAAGTTGTGAAGCCAGATATGAAGCCAGATACACAGCTTGGCACAGTTCCCTAACAGTGGAGCTCTGCTGATTTATACAACCTGAAAATCTGGCCAGTTAAAATTTAAAAATAAAACTACACATAACAGCAAAATTTGAACTTTGTATTTTGAAATGTAAGGCAGACACTTTATCCATTGGTCTCTGCAGACTTTGGTTAAAATCCACTGGTATTTGGACATACTATTTTTGGCCACTAGAAAGTACTTGCATTGTTCCCTGAAAGAAACAGGGACTGTGAATTCAAAAGAAAAATTAATTGAAATTTTGAAAAAAATAACTAAAATAAAGAAGGCTGTGGAGTTTACACAAAGTGTATTCTTTCATCTCAAATTAACAAGTGTGTGCTAGAATATCTGCTCAAGGAGTCAGCCTTGATTTAGGTGTTTTCCCTCATAAATTAAGTGTAGTAACAGTAGTGAAGACTTTTCTCTTTCTATGCTAACTGTTCATTTTCCTTTTAGTCTCTTAATCCCAGTCCTGAATAGTGTGTAATATTTTAGAAGTGCTTTGGTTTTACCAAAGAAGTGCAATTAGAGTTGAGTGTGTTGACTATGTAGTACCTCCGTGATACCCATTCTCTCTGCCTTCTGAAGCACCCCCATTCTCTACAGTTCCATGTACTCCAGTTGCAGGGGAGGCTGTGGGGTCCCATCAGTGACCACACCAGACTGTGATGAATGCTATTTAAAGAATATACCTGGAAGCATTATGTAGGTAAGATGAACTGACTTACTCAGCCATGAAACACAGTTTGGTCTCATCTGCAATGCCATGCACAGCATTGTAGCTGCAAGCTGATAAAAGGGATGGTGTTCTTTTTATCTGGGTTAAGCATGGCAAAATAGGAGATTTGACTCTTCAGTCATCAGTGGAAGTCAGGCATAATTAAAGTTAATGGTGTCAAGTGGAAAACAAACCAGGATGTACAGACCCAGATGGTCCCAAATAGGCACCGGAATGCTTCACTCTTCAACCTCTGGGAAGTGTTTAACAAATATCTATCCATCTAAATAACAGGAGTTGTGGAGGAAATTCATACTTAGATCATCGGCGTTGCTTGGTTACTCAGTAGCCCACTGGCAAGATTTTGTCTTCTCATAACTGATATGCATAGGTTAGATGCAGGTTTGGGGTCTGCAGGCATTAAGGACCATTCTAAAAAAGGGCAGGATGAACAAGAATGACAAGACTTGGTTTCCTCTACCCTTATCTAGAACTTTACTAGCAAACTTTGTATCCATAATGGAACCTTTTCCATCTAGAAAGGTTCTTTTCTTGCTGAGATGAACAAAGAATATAAGGAATAAATGACATGATGGCTCTGGGATGGTGATGCTCTGTCTCTCTTGTGGAAGTTAATAAAACAGAAAATAGGAAAGTCATCTCATGAGTGAGACATGAATATACATAACATTACGACCACATTCAAGTCCAGGTAGTCACTACTCAGCAATGCTTACACAATTCCTATCCCCTTTAATGTGTATTTACTGCTGATCTGTGTGCTACAATGCTTACATATTCATGCTCAGTTCTTGAGAGTAAATATTCTTGAGACAAACTGATCAAGACTCACTACAGAAAGCTCAGTTCAAGCATAGCTGAACAAACATTAAAAATCCTGGACCAGGAGAGATACAAAACATCCCAGCAATGAGACATAAATATTCAGAATGGCCTTAAGATACAATGCAAACTTTAAATTAGTTTCTATTGTGATAGACATTTTAATCTAAAAACTTCAGATTTTCTTAGGAATTGGGAAACAACCTGAGACCACAGGACTGATCTCCATGGTGCAAAATGAAATGGCGTTGACATGAATGCAAAGCTAAAGTCACATTCTGCTAATGCAAGGGCAAAGCTGTGTTAGACAACTGGTTTGGGCCATAATTTAGCTAATTGCTGCATGTACAAATGGAAATGTGCTTATAAAATGACAAAATTTTGTTTGACATTTTGCCAAAGGTCTTCTGCCACATTACAAGAAACCTGTTCATGAGACTGCTGTCTGCTCTCTCCATCTGCAACCCACATAGAGTGTGGGATGCTTGCAGGAAAGTCCATTGGGAATGTAAACTTGCTAGAATGCTTTCTCCTTTCAGGGACAATTAAATCCATGTTTTCAGGTATTGGCTCCTAAAGTTAGGCACCTGAGTCAGTGCTTAGTTTTAAGATTCTTAATCCTTGTGCCCCTCGTGAATTTGAGAAGAATCAGTGATATTTTCTACGATTTAGGTGACTGGGCCTTTATTCACATTATTTTTTTAAAAATGCAGGCACGCTTCTCCACAGCAGCAGGGCTCAATGTTCCACAGATTATGCATTTGCAGCAGGTTGCATTTGGCCTCCAGTTATTGATTATATACAAGAAGCTGAAAGCGCGTGAGTTTACATATATAGGCTTAGCTAAAATAACAAAAAAATTCCTTCTGATACTGTTCAAGGCAGCAAATGTTAACTGAAGAAATTTCTGTTTGCCATATGGTCTTCAGGTGATTTGATGTAATTCAAAACAGGCATTCAGTAGCCTAATAGTTTCACCGTACCACAGATGTGTGCATTCCCTTGAAATATATTTTCTGCTTGCTTCTCAGCCCTTGATTCTTCTCCTGGCATTAGAAGCCCAATTACAGTAGCAAAGCAAGTTCCAAATTCAGTCCACAAACCTACATTAGCAAAACCCTCTCCACTGGAAAAATATTCATGTCAGGCTTGAAATACCTTAATCACATTTCTCTACATCGCCCTACACAGTGTATGAGGATATGATGTAGAAAAGCTAGAAGCTACCCAGGAAAAACTCTTGCCCTGCATTGTCCAAGTCAATTCAGAGAGCTGTGATTTGACTCTGAGCTAAGGCTTGTGGGTTCGCAGTTCTAACATGATTATGCACATGCATGACTAGCACCCATATACTCCACTGCACATGCTACAGATTTTAAGTCAGTGCTTCCAAACACATCTTAGTTCATTTTTGTTGCTGTGTCTGAAGCAGCAATGACAGTTCGGTGAGAGGCTTTTGGAAAATGGGTTTTCTTTCTTTGCTGCTTTTTTTTCTTACAGCACCAGACATATTAGTCTGCAACCTTTGAGCTCAGACAGGAAAATTTCCAAACTGAATGACTATGTATTCACAGACTGATGAAGTTTAGATATCGATAAAATATGTGTCTGAAACCTGGGATGAGCAAGTCCACCTCACTTTACACATCCATTTGTTTGGGCTGCTTGCTAGCAGTCAATGCACGATCTTTTTCTCTCCAATCTACCTCATGTAGATCTGACAGATTACACAGGGAAGGTAGTCATTTTACAACATGAACTTTTCTAAGTGTGGCTGATGTGAGCTAAGCAGCCTGTAGCTGACAGATAATGTTTTGTTCTGTTTTAACCATATGGATCAAAAATCAGTGTAATGGACATCATAGCTGACAGATCCCTATTTAATCAATTGCAAACTACTTTTCCCTGCATGTATCATTCCTTGCATAACAATTAACATCTAGTATATATTTCTGTTAGGTTTGTTTTAAATGACTGCATTTTGAGTGGAGCGGTTTCAAATGACTGGAAATACGGCTAAGCCACTGATTCATTAAAAGATTTTAATATTCCCTCCCAAAACAATTCCAGAATCACCACTAGCAAAGTAGGATTTCACACACATCAACTCGCTGGGGGCAGCAGTACATATTAAAACCTGTGATGTTGTTAGCATGGTGAAGGTCTAAACACCCTTTATGGGAACTAGATGTTGCCAGAGGTGTAGTGGTACAGCAGCACGGGATATGTTAGCAGAATAAGGGGCACCATACTTCATGAGGGATGACACAGACTCTTGGCTGAAATGAGGAGCTCTTTCTCTGCTGAGCTACCCATGATACAAAAGCTTATAAATAATCACTGCTTTTTACACCTTATCTTTTACATTAAAGGTAGTGTGAGTAAGGGTTGTCCTGTAATCGTGCTGTTATGCTGCAATGCTGTCATACCACAGGAGCCCAGCTCTTCCTGAACATGCACGATGGATGCAACAATTTTTGGCCATTCTCTTGGACGGGTTTGCCAGGAAGAGCATGCAGTTCTTTTACTCTCCTTGCAGGTTATCAGGTCCAACCAGGAGCATCTTCATGACTCAGAGATACCAGAATGGCAGTTTTGTCCCTTGTTAGGACCTGAGCACAGAAAGGAGAGAGCCCCTTCACTCCTTCTCAGTCTTGTGCGTATAATCACAGAATCACAGAATCACAGAATGACCCGGGTTGGAAGGGACCCCAAGGATCATGTAACTCCAACCCCCCTGTCTAGCAGGGCCACCTAACAAACACATCTACTAGATGAGGTTGCCCAGGGCCTCGTCCAGCCTGGTCTTGAACACCTCCAAGGACGGGGCATCCACAACCTCCCTCGGCAGCCTGTTCCAGGACCTAACCACTCTCCTAGTAAAGAACTTCCCCCTAATATCCAACCTAAATCTTCCCTCCTTCAACTTGGATCCATTTCCCCTAGTCCTGCTATTATCAGGATAGTTGTATTATAAGGATAGTTGTAAATGGAAATGACCTCAAGTTGCACCAGAGGAACTATAGCCTAGATTCTGGGGAAAAAAATTTACACCGAAAGGATTCCTTAGCGTTGGAACAGGCTGCTCGGGGAAGTGGTTGAGACAACATCCCTGGAGCTGTTTAAGAGTTGGGTAGACATAGTGCTCAGAGATAGGATTTAGTGATGATTCTTGTCAGAGTTAAGTTGATGGTTGGTCTTGGTGATATGAAAGGTCCCTTCCAACCAAAATGATGTTATGATACTATGGTAAGTCTCTTTACACGGGAGGGGGGAACTGTGAATCATCATGAATGTTGCTACTGGGTTTCACTCACTACTTTCTCAGCACTGACACAGGGATACTTACGGGAACTGAAATGAAACTGAATACTATTTCTAACCTTTTATTAATGAGATGACAGTTCCTACTTCAAAGCAAGTGAAACAGTAAATACTTAGCTCTAGCAGAGAAAATAAAATGGTATATAGAACTTCTTTTTAAATAAAAAGTAAAAAATTGTGTTGCATACATGTTGCTTCTTGCCAAGTTCTTGTTGATGTTCCAAGAAAAACTAATAACTGATCCACTATAAACCCCTACTCTCTTATTACTTTCATGGAGCTTTCATCAGAAATAGACATCTTGAGTGTGTTGGATATTTCTGGTTCTTTTGATTACTTACTGTAACATTAATCCCCACAGTGTGGTTGTGTTAACACCTTCCTGCTGCTAAATCATATTTCACCTTCAGACACAGGGGGACGGAATCTTTAGGCAGAGATAATCCAGGACTCAGCAGTAGTGGATTTTGGAAAAGTGAATGAAATATAACCCAAGCTGGGCTGACTTGGTTGGCAGGCTGAAGCTGGGACAGCTTAACGAGAAATGAGTTTAAAGATCCTGTGTCTTGATACTTCAATAGTATGTTACTTTTCTGAAACTTCCAAGGCAGGTTATGAGAATTAGAAAGCACTATTTCATGACTGCAGAATAGCATTATTTTTTCTGTAGGAACAAGGGAAGTCCATCCTAATTGATTCTGGCCCGGCAGCATTCTTACAACATTGATCATGAAACCTATAAAAATGAATGAATATTCCCTTTATGAGTACATAGATATTAAAGTTGAGTATTTGCTCATGTATTGCAGAGCTACAGGTACTACAATGATGTAAATTACATAGGTACTGTTATAAAGATACACAGGCAGATAAACAGTTCCCAAAGGGCACAAGTAAAATCTAAGCTATGGTTTTCTATAGACATTTCAAGTGATCTGGGTAATCTCCAGCCCAGCTACTGGTTCCTTTGCTCCAGTTAGAGAAATAAACTACTATTGTGATCCATAGCAGGGACCTTTTTCATAGGAAATATAAATTCCCTTTTCAGTTTTTATGCAAGTTTCTATATGCAATATATAGCAATGTGTCAGCCTCTACTTGGACAAAAAAAAAACGAAGGAGAAACTTGGGTTATATTTTGTAAAACTTGTTCGTGCAGAAAGCTTCTTGCATTTACATCTTTTCTGGAGTACTCAGACTGCCCTTTGACCTGAAAAGCTCTTTGACTACTCCTACAATAGCAAACATGCAGATGAATCAGAGTGGATCTGCAGACATTCATATTACACGCACCTCAGGAGGTGTTACTTCCAGCTAATTCTATTCTGATCATATGAGCTGAATGCCTGTCAGTGACTGGAGTACACAAAGTGTGCTGCCAGAGTTGCTTTTTTTAAAAGACCACAATTTCTACATATGTCCACAGTTCTGCAAGTCTGTCCATTATCCTTTAAACAGTTGACTTTTGGGTCTCAGGGAGCTTTATAAGTCTTTGCAGTTCCAAAGTACTTGAAATAAATGCTGCTATCATTATTTTACAACTAAGGAAAGCAATATACTGAAGTACTGCATAACTTGTCAACAAAGAAAGCCTTTCATTAAACAGGAGTGCATGCTGTGTCTGTTGACTTACAGATAATTTAAAAAATTCTATTCAGTAGTTTAGAATCATAGAATCATAGAATAGTTTGGGTTGGAAGGGACCTTAAAGATCATCGAGTTCCAACCCCCCTGCCATAGGCAGGGACACCTCCCACTAGACCAGGCTGCCCAGTGCCCTGTCCAGCCTAGTCTTGAACACCTCCAGAGAGGAGGCATCCACAACCTCTCTGGGCAACCTGTTCCAGTGTTTCACCACCCTCACTGTAAAGAATTTCTTTCTTAAGTCAAGTCTAAACCTACCCCCCTCCAATTTCCATCCGTTGTTTCTAGTTCTCCCATCCGATATTATGTTAAAAATTCCTTCCCCTGCCTTTCTGTAGGACCCCCTCAGGTACTGATAAGTTACTATGAGGTCCCCTCTGAGCCTTCTCTTCTCCAGGCTGAACA
>VZTY01014769.1:231480-251851 GCA_013400935.1 Turnix velox | reverse complement strand
TGGTCAGGCATGATTTGCCCCTGGTGAAGCCATGTTGGTTGCCTCCAATCACCTCTGTGTCACCCTCCATGTGTTTTTGCAACCCTTTTAGGAGGATCTGCTCCATGACTTTGCCAGGCACAGAGGTGAGACTGACTGGCCTGTAGTTTCCTGGGTCTCTTTCAGAACAACTGGTGGATATAGACTTATACCTCAGTCTCTTGAAAATAGTATTGCTTATCACTCAGAAGTCAAAATAGGTGAGCAAAAACTAAGTTACATAAGTTTTGTTCTTCATGACCACATGATGTGAAAGCCAATGCTAAACACAGCCAAAACAGGCTGCTATTTCACTCAAATCACATTCGCTTTATGGTACTCTAAATATCTATGCAACATGCAAAGTTATAAAAGTCAGACATGAACTTGTAAGCAAAGATATTCACCAGCAAAATTTTGTAACTGTCTTATTTAAAATTAATGAGTAAATAAGACTCATACTGTGCAATACATTAAGACGAATTTTCAACTGTGTAAACATCAATGACATATCTCTGGTTCATGGTTATTTTTGTTAAAAAATCCATGCAACCCTTTGTAAGTCTTGTCTAGGTTAAAAATATTCATACAGGAACTTTTTTTTTGTCTTCTGCCAGAAGCCTGCCCTCTATTAGAACAATGACATTTCATTTGAAAAATGTGTCTGGCTTCTGAGGCTACAGTGTCTATCAATGAAATTCCTGGTTGTGCAAGAGCAACAAGAAGGTGATACAACAGATAAGGTTACTGACATATCTCCAAATAGGATTTCCTCTGCAGGGATTTTGAATAGTCAATTTTGAACACTTACAAAGACTTTCACAAATGGACAGTGAAACTTTATTATCTTCAACTGGTAAGGAGATAGGGTATTGTAGAGTAAAATAGATGGTTACCCCATTCAATCTGTCATTCTGCCTATAGATGTGTTTGTTGTCTGATTGGAAAAGTTTAAATAAAAAGAATCTGCTCAAAATACCTGGCCAGCTGTGAAATGCTGATTTCCTAAAACGTATTCCTTCCTGATTTCTGTAATCTGTTTATACCAAGAAGCGTGAGATTTAATTATACTTAATTATCGTAGCATAATTATAAATGCTAATGGTCACATAATTATCTAAATCTTTTAAAAATCCAATCACTCAACTCACTATTTCACTCAAAAGGTCCCTTGGGGCTGTAATTCCCATATTTTGCATGGAATAATATTTCCTTGAATTTGTTCTTCATTTAACTGCCATTAATTATACCATATAACCTCATATCTCAGGATAGAGAAAGACTGGGTGCTTGTCATAGTTTTGTATTAAAGTCATTAGATTTCAGTGCTCATTTTGTAAGTTAAAACCATGAAAGAATACATAAAAACCTAATGGATGAGTTTGTGAAAATAACAGAAAATAACTAGCTTTATGAGCATCATTGCAAGCACTGTCTTAAATCACTGTGCAAATATTTCTATTCAAAAATATGTCAGGTCTGCCATCAATCTAGACTCATGTAAGTGAATAGCCAAGAAATGAAGAGACTTTAGAACTGTATGGTCATCCCACACTGCAGAAGGCATGATAGAGGAGTCCTGCATAGCCTGAAGCTGCAAAACAGCTCCAAGACCTCAGACCATTCCATAATGACAGAAGGATAATTAACTCTTTTTTCCTCAACCTCTCACTCTAATGCCTCAGCTGTGTGCAGCCCTCCTCTTGAATCACTGCGGGTCACAGTGTGTGGCCACTGATGCTGGTGAATGCAAAGTTTACACCAGCCTTACCCCTCTGCCACAGCTCACTGCTGCTGTCACCTCTTAATTCCAGTCCAAACCCACAGTCATTGAAATCATCACCTCATTTATTTCAGAATCATAGAATCATAGAATAGTTTGGGCTGGAAGGGACCCCAAAGATCATTGAGTTCCAACCCCCCTGCCATAGGCAGGGACACCTCCCACTAGACCAGGCTGCCCAGTGCCCTGTCCAGCCTAGTCTTGAACACCTCCAGAGATGGGGCATCCACAACCTCCCTGGGCAACCTGTTCCAGTATCTGATTCTTACCATAAAGACCACCATGGGATCTCTTTTCTTTAATTAGGAATACAGGAAGTAATGCACCCACAGCAAGTGGAGTGGGCAGTGGTACTTGCAGTCCTGTGAACTTTGTTCTTCCCACCTGCGAGGGCTATCCCTGATCTTCTCAGTTAATAACTGCCTCGGTTGTCACCTCCTCTCTCCTGTGCTTGTATGTCTCAGCAAGCAGGCTTCTCTCTTTGTTCTTCATCATGCTCCTTTCTTCTTTCTTTCCGAGTGTGAACCAGATCTTCTTACAAAAAAAAAGTGACCTTCAGCATCTTTTGGAGTGCTTGTACTCTTATTCTACCACATGTTGGATGTCACATGTGTTGCAAGATTATGCTGCTCAGCCAGCGGCCTAAACCTGTATTTAAAGTTTCACTGACCCTCCAGTGCTCTGTGCTGTTCCTTATCTTATCTTTCACTGGTATCTGTCATGGGTTTGGCCAAATTTGCCAATCCAAATGACAGAAGGCCCTTCCTCCTCCCTCCAAAGAGTGTAATAGATAAAGAGATTTATGAGTTTAGAAAAAGAAGTACACTACTTTATTTATAGATGATTAAATTATAAATAAAATAAAATAAAACAAAATGGGAAAAAAGGTATACAGTAATTACAAACCATGTCAGACTCCCAGGATGAAAATCACATCACCAGCAGACACAGGGAACGTTCCACACTGTAGTCAGTGATGGACAGGAGCTGGATTCTGGATCCGGAGTCAGTAATATTTGTATCAGGATCAAAGGTAGATGAACAAATAGGGTCCTCCTTGGTTGGTAGCCATTGGAGAAAGAGAATGCTGACCCTTTGATCTCTTGTGTTTTGTACTGAGCATAGGGCAGATGGTCTGGAATACCCCTGTTGGTCAGTTTTGGGTCACCTGTCCTATCCAGTCCTCCCTGCAGGTGGGACCCATCTATGGTTTTCTGTTTCTGACCCTCTAATGGGACAGATAACAAATTTAAATGACCTTGGCTGTTATATCAGTAATCATAAGCAAGAACTTCTCTGCAAACCTTGGTGTAATCACAGAATATCAGGGATTGGATCATATTACTCGGAGAGTGGACAGTTTTTGAACAATATGCTGTTTATTTTGGAGTTTAGGCATTTAGAAGAGGCCTAGCTAAAAACTAAAATCAGAAATTTTTTTTCTGTTTTATCTCTAACCAGGAGAGCATCTAACACTTCATAACTGAATTTAATGTGAGTATCCATTGATTCAGGCTGTACACCATGAGCTTGGGCGTAAGTGATGATAAAAATGACATGTGACAATTAGGAAAACTGTAGTCTATAGGTCCTATGGCTGAGTTTAGCTGTGTCATTATAAAGCAAGAATGCACTAGGCCAGTACAGAATCAGGAGACAGACTACTGTCAGCATGAGGCTCAGACATATCAGTGGTATGTGGCATGATGCAAACTGTCAGCTGTACTTTGGTTATAAAGTGCTTGTTACTACTTGAGAGATTTTGGGCATGGAGAAAATGGACTCCACTAAAGCTAAAATTTAGATTTCAGGTCAACACACTAGCCTTGTGCACTATTGTTGCTTTCTGTGTTGCCTGAACAAGGCAAATTCAAGAAATGCTTTTATCATCATGACTAATTCTTGGCAAAAAGAGATAATGGATTTTTAGCTGTTTAGAAAAGCATATCTCAGAGGATAAATCAAGATTTATAGGGGTTCAAAGCTCCTGCAACTCGATGAGAGTTTATGTTACATTTCAAGGTTATCCCATATTTTTATTCCTGTATTTTCTCCCATGCTGTCTGCTTTTCTCATGTTAATAATTGGAGTCAAAGTTATGTTTTAATGAAATGTCATACATGATAATCTTTCTTATTCTCTAACTCTTCAAAACCTTCACCTACTCAGTCCTGTATTACCCTTTCTGTTGGCTTCCTGGAGCCTGAGCCTAATGGAAATTGCCTAAAACTTGACTAAGAAACTCGGGTTTTTCTGATCAGGAAAAAAAAAGATACTTCAGAGAATTGAAAGCTCAGATGAGTTTGGAAGGCACCTCTGGAGACTGTCTAGTCCAAACCCCCATGCTCAAGCAGTTCTAGTTCCCAATGACTGTGGCCTTCTGGGTTTTAAATATCTTCTCTGATGTCCTCTCATGCCTTATAGAAAGAGAAATCACATTTTTAATTCCATAGCCCATGAGCTATCTGGATGCAAAAATCTTAATTTACATCCAAAGGACAAAACATTTTATCACATATTTCATTTATGACTGCTTATCACTGCTTTTCGTATAACATAGTGTTTGTGCACGCTTGTGGAATCCATGGAACCAGCTGCAGATGCTAAAGCATCTATTTAATAGAAGAACTCACTTGTTATTTTGTTTGTTGTCATGTAAATTTGTAACGTGATAAGGATTATGTGTGTATGTGGATATTTATACATTTATAAATGCATCTGTGTATTTATTTGCACACACAGATATAGAAGCCTTAAAAGGTGTTTCTCATGTGCATGTTGAAAAGCATTGGCTAAGTCAAATCTACTGCTTTCTTCTTTTCATCACAAGAAATAAAAGTTGCTTCTCCATACACAGAAGCATGGTAAACAACTCAAAACATCTACCCAACCACAAATGTTGAACCAAACAAACCCTGGAAATACTAACAAGCAATAGAAGCAATTTCATTTTTGTGCTTGCAGTAGCACAAAGGAAAAAACAGCCCTTCTTCTGATCTGAAGTGTATTGCATAACAGTCAGCAAGCTAAAAAGAAATTATTTGCTCATAGACATCATTCTACTATGAGAACCCAAAGTTAAATTATTAAAATTGGACCAAGCAGGGTCAAATAAACAACACTAGAAGAGCTATTAAAGACAGCATTGATAATCAATGGTATTATTATTGTGCTCAAAAGTACTTCCATATGGAGGGATGATGAGTCTGATCCTCAGGTAAATGAAAGAGTACACATTCCATTGAAATCATTGGGCCTGCTTTGACTGCATATAAACTGCTGGTTATTTATTCCCTTTCTGCTTCTATCCTTTCTGTTGTGGTTGTTAATAAAGGTTGGCAACTTTCATGGCTGATGAAGGTGATGGAATGAAGCAGGGAACAATATAAAAGCATAACTGAAAATGGTAGTGTGACTATAAAATTTTGATTAAAAATTGCCAATGTAAATCCTCAGAAAAGTGCTGAATTTCTGCAAATCTTTCAGATAGTGTTGCCTAAGTCAACGTCTGGCCTCCAGGAATACCTAGGAGAAGGCCTCAGTGACCCAGCAAGGCTGGAACACAAAGAAATTGTAATCCCTTTAAAATTTATGTATCCCATGAATTGGTCATCACAAATAGTGATGAGAATCATAATGCCTTTTTTTTTTTTCATTGAGCAAATATTGTGGCAATGCAATGACTAAAAGACCTCTTCCCAGAGGTGGTCTCAGCTTTGGGCTGAGAGTTATTTGCACAGTTGTCTAAAGGCACAGCTTGAGAAAGCCAAATACAAAAGTAAGTGATTTCTAAAAATTTGTTTAAAAAAACTGTAGTTGTGGTAATAATTTATGTAAATATTAATTGCAAACATTTATGAACTTCATATGAAATAGCCCAAAAGCCACATTTCTTGTGTGAAAAAGAAAAACCTGACTCACTAAAGCAAAGTTGCTTGAAGAAATTATTAAATTATCCCTGTGTTTACTGGGAGAATGGAGAAATTTGCTACTAATACTAATCACAACTGAGAATTTTTTGAACAATCACAAATTAAAGAAAAATAGAATTATTTTTTTATGCCTATTAATGCAAAAATGGTAACATTTCTATTTGTATGTATGTACAGCATATAGTGTAGAATATGTCAATGTCAAATATGCACTCTCTGGTTGTAACTGAAGAATATGTTAGAGAACAGCTGTGGAAGAAGATATTTGCAAATTGGCAATCTGGTCATCCCATACCCCTGAGTTTTAAAAGAGCTGGCAAAGGAACTCAATGAACATTACTGCTGAAATTTAGTCAGTCTTTGAGCACTACAGAAATTCCATTAGACATTGTGGTTTAATAGGTAAGAGGAACAGACTAGACAATTATGGGCCTATCAACCTCTTCCTGTTCAAATAATAAACAGCTGATATAGAAAAAGCTGATATAGAAAAACGTAAGTGCTAATACGGCTCTGTGCTACAGTTCCTTCTAAGTGCCGATATAGCACAAATCTAGTTAACAGCAATTCACATGCACAGATGGAAAACAAATCCTGTCTGACCAACCTGATAGGTTTTTTCAGTGAAGTTGACTGATAAACATAATAATGCTTGACTTTTAGAAGTTTTTGACAGAGTTCAGCACAACCTTTGATGTAAAAGCTGGAATGGTAGTGTGGCACATGTAATTGATAGAAAACTCACTACCCACTCCTTACAAATGTGGGGAATGTCTCTGGCAGTCATTCCTTCCCACTGACAGAGCATGTGGAACAGTTTTATACCTCTGTCACTGTAGATTGGGTTTGCAGATGACAGGGACCCCATGGGAAAGAGATTAATAAAGAGGAGGGGGCGAGTCCTCTTTTTCAGGCAGTCACATATAATGCCACTCAAGTTAGCCCTCTGTGCAAAGGCTAATTATTCCTTCACCAAGTTGTGAAGGAATAATGTTCAGCTGAGGAGAAGTGCTTATTTTGTGGCAGTGGGCTGTGTCACTGATATGATCCTTGGACTGTAAACAGGGTGATCTTAAGAGCTGAAAAATTATATGCTTTCTTCATTTGGCATTAATCTGACTGTTACTGCAATCCTGTGTTACTGTTTTCTCCCCAGCCTGAGGAAAATGTTTACAATTTGGAGAGGATTCAGGGAACAGTCATGACAGATACAAAAGGACAAGTAAACATACCTTGGAGAGGGAGAGAGGGAATGCAAGAGCTCTGTCTGTTTAGCTCACTGAGGAGCAGATAGGAGGATGCCTTTGGCCACCTTCTATGGCTGACTGCAGGGACAAAATAGGTCAGAAGAAAAGGTTCTTTGGTCTGGATGTAAATGCGTAACAGGATCCAGCACTGAAAAGTTGAGGACGGATGCACCCGTGGTAGTTAAGCACTTTAATTGTTTACTAAAATCTGTGATGAAATAATCTGGAAATATCTCAGTTAAGATCAATGTTCTTTGAAGTGTTTTTCATTACAGGCACAAATCAACACAGTGAGGTCCTATGGCCAATATCTTAATGCTGATCTCTTAGTCAAATCCTACCCACAACATGCTTCCTTCCAGCCCAGCGTATTTATTTCACTGCCTGGCAAGAAATGAAAGCCCACCATTTCACTACCTTCTCCTGCCCAAAGAGACCCTCCCTCATAAAGCCTGGAACTCCCTGCTTGTGTGGGATAAGCAATTACTCCTGGAGTCATCTCTCCCATGCCATCTGCTCATGGCTCAGCACTTAGGGCTGCTCCTGCACCTGCAGTGGAGTGTAAATCAGATAGGCTTGGACAATACAGGAAGGAAAGCAGGTCAAGTGATCATAATGTTATCTTCTCTCAACATAATCTTTGAGTTTAGTTACACAAGACTGCATGGCTATTTAGCATCATTCTTCAGGAGGACTGTGGGTGGCATTCTGAGGTCTATTTATTTAGTAGCAGCAGAGGCAGGCTGAGTCAGAGGCTGACTGAGAGGAGAACAACCTTATGTACAACACAACTCTTCATATTCATCGGGGTGTACTCTGGGTGCACCAGTGGGTCTTAGAAACCCTTACCAGACTTAGGTCCTCAACAGCATTTGTCCTGATAACTATTCCTTAATCATAGCCTGGGAGATGATTTAGATTCAGTGAGCAGATGCTTTCTGTAAAAAAGCCCTAACTTCAAATCTCCTTCATTTTTATCTTTATACTTCTGTTGCATTTTTCTCTATTTGCTAGTTCCAGAAAGTGTTTTATGGAAATTTAATTTCTTTTCTCAGTGTCTGGTTATCACCACATATAATCTTTGTAGAGCATAATAGTGTTTTTGGCAGTTACATTAAGGACTTGCTGCTAGTTATCTAGTCTCATCAAGCGCAAATTTCAGCTAAACACTTAGCTGTTGGAATAAAAGAAGATTCTTTCGTAATTTCTGATTTCTAAATATTGTGTTTGCAGTAATATAAAAGCTTGTATTATCTTCAGCTATTTGTCTGTACTGTTGTAAAGCCCAGCTGTTCAAAAGAGAGCTGGACAATCACAGTGTTGCTTCTACAAATCACTCAGATACAGACACAAAAGATGGTAAACACACCACATTGCTTTAGAAAATGCTTTAATCTCAGAAGGATGGGAAAGAATCTCTTGAAAAGTTCTGCTCTTCGGCCAAAACTGGAGAAAAGGTTCAGTCTGAAAATTGGAAAGGAAGATTACACTGAATTCTGCACAATTTGTGAAAGGAAGATTAGATGTAGGTAGAAAATTGGGTTAGATTTCCAGTCCAACCTAATTTCCAAGTTAACCACTGCAGTGTAATTTTGCAGTAGTGATGGCTAATCCCAAGGACACCTGCATGTTTTACAAAATGGATTCTTCAGAGCTGGAGCTTCACTTTAGGGTCATTGTCTCTACTATTTTTACTGAGGGAAATAATTTGGTCCTGTGGTTAGGACATTGTTCCATAGGGTGGGACAATGAGTTGGTGTCTTGTTTGGAAATGGCAGAAAATGAACTCAGGTTTTCCTGTTTTTTGGCCAGAAGACTGTTGCTGCTACTGTCACCTGAGAAGAGGGAGTAATGCCTCCTGAGTAATTTCAGAAATCAGTTTCAAGTAAAGTCAGGGCATCTGAAAGACCATCCTGGTGGCACAGAACCATGAGCAGGACTTCAAGCCTAGCTCTGTCCTCAGCTTCTCCTAGTACCTACCTGAACTTTCTCAGGTAGCCAACTGTTGTGAAAGCTGTTCTGAGACTACTCACTTGCCCTGCAATTGCACTGAGCCCTCATGTGCTTCACTCCACCTGAAGGTTTTCATTTCAGGAGCCTAGACACATAAGAAGTAGAAAACTACTTTGGCAAGCTGCTGAGTTTTGTATCCTCAGCCTCCCTCTGTACCTCATTAAAAGCAGGGGAACAGAAGTCATGTCTGCTTGCTTGTGTAAGTTTTGTACTGTTTGGGTGAATAAAATAAAGCCCATAAATGGATAACATTTGTACATATTCTGTGAGGATATGCCATACTGGCCATGGGCCTGATGTGAATGGGCTATTGCATTTCCTCAAATATACCAAAGGGTTTGAAATCTTGAGAACTCTAATGCAAACCAAAGAAACAAGTTCATTAAGTAGAAAAAAAATTCAGACCTGCCCTCTCCTCACTGCTGTTTTGCTGGGTACAGTCTTTGTTCCAATTTTGCTCCAGCAGTTTTCAGGGGCTTCCTGAGTTCCCTGAACTCCATACACTCTTTTTATGGATGAAACATGAGTGCCCGTGTGGCATCTCCCCTACTAATCATGGTGCTTGTTTCTCAGCTTGCTGTCAAATTGCCACAGCATTGTACAGATACATAACAAAATCAAGTTTATGTGGGGTTTTTTTTCCTACACTGTGGAATGTTCCATGTTAGCAGATTTCTCGCAGTAACCCTTTGAGATATGTGGATGTCCTACAAGAAGGCCAGGGATTAGAGAATAACCAGGTTCCTCAACACACCCTTTGTAGATGGATGTCTACCTCCTGGAATTCAGTTTGTGTCCTATGACAAATACACTAATTTTTACATTAATTCTTTGGCCTTGGTGCAAGTTTGGACCATGTGATGTTTAACAGACCCTTGAGCACAGACACAGAGCAGAACTGTCTCTGGGTAACAATCCCATTAGTGCCTGTGGTGGTGCCCCACTGCACAGCCGGGGAGTTAATTTTCCCTTGAATATGACAAATCTATTTGGATCAGGCTTGAATTAATTTGTTAAACCAAACTCTCAGGGCTGGCTATTATCCTTTCCAGGGGATGGTGATTAGATCTGTACACAGGTTTGGGGTCTAATCACTATCTTATACAGTAATCATAAATATTATAACCTTCTTTTCTTTATGTTTTTTTCTATCTGTGCAATCTGTCAAGCAGTTTATCTTCTTCACTAATTAGGCTGGGGGCTTTGGGAGAATTATACTGTTAACTCCTAAATCTCCTCCCTGATTAGCTCCGTGTTTACCTTCATCATTTGATGAGATATATTTTACTATTATTTTAATAGAGGAGAATACAATTAATAATACTCTTGGCAGGAGCATTGGTACCTCCACTGTATAATGATGGAATCAGCTGCTACCACCTGCTGTGCTTTCCCAATGCTGAAAGTGGCTTGTAATGTCAGTAGGAGAATCACTTCTCTGTGTTTCCAGTTAGTGCTTATAAGTAGTTGTCGGGGGACTGCTTTCTGACTTGCAGTATGCTTCAGAAAAGTGTAAAAAAATAGTTTTGTGTAGTAGAGGTGGGGATTTCTTTCCACTCGAACCACTAGCAATGGGTAGTGGAAGATTTCTTTGTTCTGCCAGAAGAAAAGTTTTCACATAGAGTGGAGGCAATGTCTTCCAGATAGTGTGATCCATCATTTGGATAACCATCAGAGGACTTTGTCCTACGATGGGAAGCAGAGGAAGAGTTTCACAAGCAAAACTTTTGCCGTCTTTCTTCGAAAACTGTAAGCAAGGGATCACTTGATTGTAGAAAATGGAAAAAGCACCCAAAAATTGATTTCAAAGTTTAAATTCTGAGGTCATGAAATGAAGTGGACAATTACACATAAAAATCTTGAAAGAAAATATTTTCTATTTTGCTGATACACAACTAAGGACGGTGTTTAGATGAGGCAAGGAAAAGGCAATCCTGAAAATGGTCATCATAAACATGCCCCTTAGTTTAGGAGTTTATGTCCAAAGAATAAATAGATTTATGAAACATCTCATGTTTTTAAATTTAATTTTAGTTAAAAAGAACCCAAAAAAGAACAAAACCACCAAACCAACTGAAAACAGGAAATTAAATGAAAAACCACAAAATCTGCATGGTAAAAAAATTAAAAATTCAAAGTAAGCTAAAATTAAACTTCCTACAGAAGTAGTGCCTTGGTCTCAGGGGACATTTACAAACTCTTCTGTGTTCTCTTTTTTCTGTTTAAATGAATATCTTGGTCTCCTGTATTACTTTTGCATGAACAACAGTTATGGGAAAACATACTTCTACTATGTTGCAGCCAACAAAAAGCTACTGTTGAAAGATTCTTTTTGAGATTGCCTGGTTTATTTAATTTGAACTGTGGAAATAGCATAATATTACTACAGCTGCTTGGATTGAATAAAGATCTCAAATGGCATGGAATTAAAGCCCTGTAAATGATGCTGGTCTAGTTTAAAGAGAGAGGAAATACAAAGAAGCATGGAAGTACAAGAGCACAAAATCCCGGTTTGAGGAGTTGAACTTAATTGTGAGCTTTTAAGTACCTCTGAAGCCAAGGCCATCAGGCAAATACAGGGTTTTCTCTACCCTAAATGTTATTTGCCTCTGAGACTTCTAGCAGCAAGACATTATGGTTGGTGGGAGCAAGGTGTAGGAGATGCGAGGGCACAGCTGCATTCATGGAGGTCTGTGTTAGAACCAATGTGAGTATATGCAGGACACTGTCCTGCTGTCATCAGAGTGTAGAAGAAAGAGGAAAATGAAGGGAATACCTCAACAAGAGGTTTTTGAGGGCAGTAGATTTTAGAAAACGTCTTCCCTGTGTACAAAATCTGATGAGTTTTTTATAGCTTCAGTCAGGGAAGCTCCAAAGTTGAGCTTAGGGGTGGAATAATCCTGGAAAGGGAAGAGGAGAAAAAAATCTCCCAGAGAAGCACAGGTGTACTCTGCCCAGCTCACTGCCTGTGACAGGGGTGGAAAGGGGGATAGGTAGCTGGAGAAAGGGAGCCAGAGACTGTGCTTTTTGCAGGGAAGCAAAAAAATGTACATTGTGAGACCAAAGAGGCACAAGGAGATAAATGTTCAATTTAAAAAAAAAAAAAAAAAAGGAGAGAGATTGAACCATCTAATTCTTAGTGACCATGTTAATGAGATTTTGAATAACCAGTTTTCAGAACTTAAGCTACTTAGAATTTTTTTTTTAATGTAGCATGCCATGAAAATGCAACGATGGCTACTCATGGGTGTAGTTCAATACACCAGTACAGTGAGATGACCATAAGTGGGGAAATAAACATCACAGTAAACTCCTTGGCATGTGACCAGTATAGAGTATAAATCTAGGGAACAACAAAAAGCAGCCCTTTGTGCCCCAAGATTGTTTTTAACTTGAGCTTTCAAGTAGCTAGCAGAGATTATCTCTTGTCTGTCACAGCATGAGTTTCATGTCCATTATTGTTAGGAAATACAGAACAATATGGAAAGCACAGAGGAAGAAAGGAGGAATTAAAGTACCTAAATCAGCTGAGTCATGGCTGTAATACAAAAAGGATTTCTGAAGGGTTGAGATTGAAACAGTAATGAAAAAAAATCCCTCATCTATAGCTATGGAGTTACTTACTACTGTGTTTTTGATGGGAATTATGACAGGGTTCCTGGGGACTCTCTTGCTTCAATTAATTAAACTCACACCGAGAGGACTACTTCTGCCTTGCAATGACTGTTTCATTTTTTCATGGAAAAGTAAAAAAAAGCAATTTAAAAAATAATTTGGTGAGCCTTTTTTAGCCTCAGTTTCTGGTGTTGAAGGCTTTGAGTGGAAAGCAGAGCTCAAACTGCAGACCTGAGTCTGGGAGCAGAACCTGAGGTGAGAGGTGACAGACATGGAGGGGAGGGCACTATTGTAAGAAAGAATGGACATAATCTCTATCAATCATCTCTTTTATCCATTTGCTCTCCTTTCTCTTTTCTTTTCTGTATTCCTACTGCTTTTTTGCCTCTCAGTCTTAATTTGGTTTCTGTGCTGTAATATGCTTTTTCAAGAGAAATAGCAAATAGTTTTCTTTTGCTTATTTACTTTATTTCTAAGTAAGTGTGGAGAAAGAGTAAGTCTTCCTCTCCAGGGAAAAATGAACCACACTGTGGTCCTGTGAACACTCAGCAGGGTGATAAATATCTGATTGGAGCTGTGTTGTCATTCAAAG
Organism: Turnix velox; assembly: GCA_013400935.1. Classification (NCBI taxonomy): domain Eukaryota; kingdom Metazoa; phylum Chordata; class Aves; order Charadriiformes; family Turnicidae; genus Turnix; species Turnix velox. The sequence goes on along the minus strand of VZTY01014769.1, from coordinate 238,651 downwards.
CAGTCTGCTACTCTGTAAGATATTGGCCAAACTCCTATAGGAGACACCAGCCTCCAGATTTGGCCCCTTTCCCTTTTCTTTTTTCAGAAGAAAACCAGGTTATTTGAAACCACCTTCTTTTTTGAAACAAGTCTCTCAGTGCTGCAAAACTCCTTTCTCTCTGAAGATGGACATACGGTAGTGTGTGTGGTAAGTATGAAAACACTGCTGGGTGATAAGAAACATACAATTAAGCCTGTGAGTGATAATGAACAGATCCTTCCCTCTCACAAATGCTTTCTCATATCAAATGAAGTCTGACTGCAAGATTTTATCAATTCTAGGAATTTACTCAACTTTAGAGAAAAATGTGACTTACCTTGATAACATCCCATATGGTTATCTCTTGCCCCAAGGCTTTTTACCTTTGTGGGTAACTTCTTGGTTTTTCTGTTAAACTGATCTTTCTGATAGAAGCAAAATTAAAAATAAAATCACACGTGACTCCTTGTGGGTTTACAATAAACAAAGCCAGAGCACACATGTTATCTGAGGGTATATCTTTCTCTCCACTCTCACTAACTGCTGAGATATTTTTCCTCTAATGGGAGTGGGTAAAGATAAAATCAACCAGCTTGTATCAGCAGCATAGCAAGGAAATTCTAGTGAAATGAGTTTTTAATCTTTTACAAATTGAAACCTCTGTTACAATCACATTAGTGTTTATTATTGCACCACAGAATTACCTGGGCAGAGATTGGGACCGTTTATGCTGGGACTTGTGCAGGTCTCTAGCAGGTAGGAGAGTTATGAGTGCTCAGAGATGTGGGGTGGTCAGGGTGGCTGAGAGAGCCTGCCATCCCCCCTGCTCTCAGGCTTTCTGCTGTGGACCCACCAACCAACACCTAACTTCTCCATGTTCCTAGTTCTTCCTTCCTCTCTATCTGTTTTAGAGAGAAATCTCTGTAGAGCAAAGGACATGTTTCATTCTGTGTCTGCTGAGTTCTTGGCTGAGGAAGTCTCAGCACTCCTGTGATACAAATTGTAGTTCCAAAAGTAAAGGCAAATCCTGGCCGCTGGCTGCTATTGTGGTAGTATCCTGCTCCATTAGAGAAGGTCATTCTGTGCAGCTGCTTCTCTCGCTCTTTCTGTATTGGAAGAGACAGCTCTTTGACTTTTGGCTAAGTCTGTGTGGCTTGAAAGTAGAAAAGGCCTGCAGTAGTGCCACTTGTCCTAGGCATGGAAGCTGAAAATAAACCTTCTGCCAGGAGAGTACCACTCATAGTTGCATGCTATGATTCTGAGATGTGGGGAGAGTTTATGCCACTGATTTCACCCCCAAAGTGAGTAATGGTCACTTCTAAGTGATCATCATCTCCGATCACTCCATCCATGCCTGTCTGCTGTCCAGATAACATGATTCATTCTCAGAGAGCGTGAACTCTCCCGTGTTTATTTAAACATGGATAATGGCAGTATTGTGACTTAGAAGCAAACCTCTTCAACTCTCCATTGGATCTGGCCTCTGCACTGAGAGCCAGCACAGCAGGATACTGGAGTGTCCTCCCTGCCCACCAGGCTCCTTTTGCTCATACAATCATCGTGTTCCTGGTTGACATACAGCAGTTTCGTCAGTGCTTCAGCACTGCAGCTGGAAGTCACAAAATGAAACAAAATGTGAATCAGAAATTACTTATGAGCTGCATAATTTATGTTGATCAGAGTTTTCAGACAAGGCCTTTTCATATTATAAGATGAAGCATAGCTCGTGTGATGATAATACACATGGCTGAATATAGTGCTATTGATAATCATACTCAGCAGTGGGAAACTGTCAGATGCTTAGCTTCACTGTTTATCTATTATATTCTCCCATTAGCGGTTTTATTTTATTCCATCTAGGGCTTGCTTTAGCTTGTACAATATGTTTGACACAAACTGCATTAGAAGAGGAGCTATTGCATTTGCAAAATTATTTTTACTGTCTCAGAGAGATAGCTTGCAACCCCAGATTTGAAATTAAAACTCCTTTCCTCTTACACGTGTCTTCAACTGCAGAATAGACAGTGGTCCTGAGTATAACTGGATGAGCAAGGAAAAACTTTAGTAATCTTTCCTGTGTGATGAACAAAGGCCAGACCTCCAGACCTTCTTTCTGTGTGGCTGATGCCTTGCTCATGGTGCTGTCCAGAATGTCTGCAGGGCCATTTGGTCCCAGTGATCCCCCATGTGAGGCACAGAGAAGATGCGAAGGATGAATGCATCTCTATAGTTACCCCTGGAGGAAAACACCACAGGAAGCCACCTTGAGCCCCACCAACTGGTCAGTGTGGTCCAGTCCCCCCACCCCTCAAGGGCCACCCCTGTCTTGGCCAGGCTGTCTGCATCCCCACCGCACAGGGAGCAGGGACCCCAGCACTCACATGGTAACCTGGAGCCTCAGTGCATAGATTGGTTTTTGTGAAGGGTTGGGATTTTTTTCCCTCAAAACCAATGATGAAGATTTTTTAGCCCCCTGGAGTGTATGGCAGGAAACAGAAGCTGTATGGGGGTGTTTGAATGGGCTATTTTGCTATGATTGGCATGTAGGGATAGTGCTGGAGAACCTTGTAGGTCTGGTGCCTTCTTGTTCATCGTCTATGTCAAAACTAAGGAGTGTCCATAGGGAATTGGTGTTAAAAACACACAGATACCTGGAGTGAAGCCTCCAAGAAGTGGAGGCCAGGAGAGAGCTAACACTTAAGCAACACAGGTGTCATGGCCCAAGAGTGAATTGGAGAGCTAAGTTATATGACAGCGCAGATATAAGTACCCTTAAAATCCCAAAGATGTGCTGAAGTGGTATACAGTTTATTTACCTCTGGGTTTTTTTTGTCACTGAGCAGCCCAAACTTGGTCATACCCCAAAGTCATCTCATACTGTAATTTTTTAAATCCCCACAGAGACCTTGTTGTGGTTCTCTGCATGGCCCAAAGCAGGTGGAGCATTCACATGTCACTGCAAATTGGATGCTTAATTCCTGTGGGAGCACTTCCTTTGTGTGAGGCAAATTAAATCTCTAGCTTGTCTGAGGACAAGGAAAGGAGACTCTGTTTTGAGGACAAAGGGGAATTTCAACCCTCTTTTGTACCATAGCTTAATTCATTTTAAGTGCTTGCTTCTGTACCTTTACCTACTCTATCTATTTTCTCTTTTGAAAGAAAAACATGGCATGGAATTCAAACATTCATACAACACCATTTTGTGCTTGGCTTCGCTCAGATATTTCCACAGCCTACTTTTTTTTTCTGCTTTTTAATTCAGTTGTATTCAAAACAATGGCAAAATTCCATATAGCCTTAATAATAAAAGGTCAGGCCTTATTGGAGGAACATTATTTTTGGCTTTTTGACTTGTATGTGTCACTCAAAAGGAAATTCTCTGATTCATTTTGCAAAGGCCATGAAAATACTGAAATAAATTTCTTCTCCTAAACAAGATGCAATGAACCATTTGGAACATAACCAATGCAAATAAATAACAACAAATTATTCATACGATGAATGTAATTTTTTTCTGTTTGAAATATGCACCATTAATTTGAAGTTTAGAAAGACGAAGTAGCTGTTTCTTGATATCCAGCGTATTCATGAATGATTCATTGCAATCTGAGTCATAGCTCTTTTGAGGACATGCAGGTCATACTTTGGGTCCATTTTCCCTGACTGGATGCACATTATTCTTTTAGAATCTGGTACAAATATTCATTATGACAAAATCTGTCATTTGCCACTATGATAATATTTCCATTTCTTAGGGAATGAGGAAAAGTTATGCACACCCAAAGCAGCATGCTAAAAAAATTCCATACGGCTGGAATACAATTCCATATGATCCCATCCATGGAAATGGTTCTCACTCCACCTCAGACTTTACTTTTTGCATGTCACATAATGGTCAATTTTTAGGTGTGACTGAAATATTTTAAAATGGCTGATGGCTCAGCATCAGTTAACTTCAAAGCACAGAGAGCGGAGTGGAAACAGAGCAGAAAAATGCTGAGCGAGATGGATAAATGAAGAGTGCAAATGGATAAATGAAGAGTGGAGACAGATAAACTAAGAATTATCTTGGTACCTTTGCCTACCTGCCTGCTTCTGTGTTGATGTGTTGGTGCACCATTGCTGGGTCTGGAAATTCCATAAAAGGCAACTACTAGACTTGTTACTAGCCTGTGAGAAGTATCTACCCCGGTGCACATATTTGCTGTGGTCTTGGGATTGGTCTCTGAAAGAGTAGGGAACTGGGCCAAGGTGTTTTGGTGAAGAAGGGGCCCTAAGGAAGATACAGGCTCTGACCTTAAAGTAAATCAAGTACAACCTTTAGCTGCTGTCAGATTGAAAGCTGAAGGTGTCATCAATTGCAAAAGTACTTCACTGTCTTCTGGCCAGGGCAAATGGATCCACATCTCACAGTACAGTGTAAAGCATAAAACAGGTCAGTTGCCCTTCATCTCATAGTGGAGATGTCTCATTCAGATGCAAGTGCCTGTGTCTCAGTAATGATGTGGGAGGAAAGAAGAACCCCAACAAGATAATACTTTCCTACCCAGTTCATTCAATGAGTCTATTATTCCGTGAAGTGACTGTTCTACGCCACTGTCAGTCCCCTTGCCTCATGAGGTGACAAGGCATCACGACTGGGGCTGGGAGGGTCAATCCTCCTGCCCCATGGGTCGACAAGGGAATCTGATCTAGTGCAGGATGTCCCTGCTCACTGCAGGAGGGTTGGACTCGATGGCCCTTAAAGGTCCCTTCCAGCCCTATGATTCTATGATACTCTATCATTTTCCAGTACAGTTTTTTCTCTTGATGGAGGAGGTGCACTGAAAAATAAGCCTAGAATCAGCAGATGTTTCTGACCTGTGGATTATGTTTGCTTTTGTTACATATCACAGGGCTGTGTGGCTGTGTTGGCCTGGCTTAGATTTTCCTGATGCTGTTCTTTGAAATGTTTTATTTTCTACCATTGCCTGTAGGCACTGACAAGGATTAGCCTTGGCAGCACGATGCAGGGGGCTTGTACACCCTGATGCTCACTAATTACAACCTCCTGAACATCCTAAGAGCTATAATAATACTGTGATGTATAGATGAAATTACAGTCAGTCGATGTATTGCCCCTGTGGTGTAAATCCTGCAAGCAATATACTCATGACTGGAAATTTCTGTGTTGCATGGAGAGTTTTGTTCTTTGGGATGGTTCCTATTTACATATACTCTAGTTCTCTGAATGTACAACAGAATGTGATACTGCATGAACATTTTCCCTTTCTTTTCTAGCTTTTAACTGCTTTGCCTTTTTCCTTTCTGTAGCTACTCACAGGTTTGGGGTGGGTTTTTTTGGTTTTTTTTGGGTTTTTTTTTTGGTGGCATAATATTTAATTCATTTAACATGCTACATACCTATCATGGACTAAATCTGAGATCAGCTACCTAACCTCTGGTGTGTGAATTGCTGCGTTGCTGATGATGAGGTGCAGTGCAGGGGAAGACAGCACATTTAGTCCTCAATCATAGAATCGTAGAATGGTTTGGGTTGGAAGGGACCTTAAAAATCATCTAGTTCCAAGTTTCCTGCCATGGGCAGGGACATCCTCCACTAGATCAGGTTGCTCAGAGCCTCAGCAAGCCTGGCCTTGGATAGGAATGGGGTTTCACCACCTCTCCGGGCAACCTGGTCCAGTGTCTCACCACCCTCATGGTGAACACTCAAGTCCTTCCATTTTTCTCCCCTGTTTACCTCTAGGCAGGTTCCACACACCCCTCTTTCTCCCCATTTCCTGCCTCTGCCCCACACTAACCCTTTTCCAGCCTATTTTCTCCCAAATCCCACACACCTGGGCTCCACTGGAGACTCCTCCCCTCCCCAGCTGTTCCAAATCAACCTCCTCTGCCCACTCTCCTATTTATCACCAGCAGGAAAGAGCAGCAGTCACCATTTTCCCCCTCGTGCGATGCTCCTCCTGGTGTCTCTGCTGCAGGACAGGCCACTGGTGAGTTGTGTTTTCCAAGGGGACACGGTGGGAGGAGAAAGGCTGGGGGGCCTGCTGGCCCCCCGGTTGGTTAGGCAGGGGGGAGGTGGGTGATGGACTTGTGTTTCCACTGCTTGCCTTAATGTTCTGAATTTCATGCATTGCTGTTGCAGGAGCTTTTGTCCTTTACCATCAACTCCTAATGGGTGTAAATGCTTCTTAGTATATGCTCTTCTCACATCCCCTCAGCATGCATGTAGTACAGATATATTAGTTCCATTGTTGGGGGTATTCCCTGCTTCTGGAAGTGGGAGTGGTTTTGCCTGTAATGTCTACTATAGCTTCCACTAGTCACAGGAGTTATAGGATGGTTTGGGTTGGAAGAGACCTTAAAGATCATCTAGCTCTGACCCCCCTGCCATAGACAGGGACACCTCCCACTAGACCAGGTTGCTCAATGCCCATCCACCTCAGTCCTAAACCCTTCTAGGGAGGGGGCATCCACAACTTCTCTGGGCAGCCTGTTCCAGTGTCTCACCACCCTCACAGGAAAAAACTTATTTCTTAGATGGAGCCTAAATCTCCCCTTACAATTTGCATCCATTACTCCTAGTCCTGCCATCCTGTACCTATTAAAAAGTCCCACCCCAGCCTTTCTGTAGGCCCCCTTCAGGTACTGATAAGCTACTATGAGGTCCTCCCTAAGCCTTCTCTCTCTAGGCTGAACAACTCCAAATAAAGCAGCTTTGGCCATACCAGGGAGAAGGGCGGTAGCGGGAGGTAACTCCTCTTGTTTAGAGAACCACTAAAAGCAGTACAAAGTTTTCACAGATTGAATTCCTCTGAAGGAGTGTCATCAAAACAAGAAAAGAAGATAAAGGTTCTACATCATTATGTTTGGCAGAACATAGGCACTATTTTTGCAGACATGGAAATAATCTTAACTGACTTCATGGAAAATTGCAAATATGCAAAGGTTGTGTGAAAAGATGCAGAAATCAAATTTATAAAGAAGTTTTTGCACTATTTTGGATAAAAGCTCTTCTAGAGGACTCATCAACTACATTTTGGTATGAATGTTATTTGATTGTAAGAATGATGATGAAAGTATTAGACACTGGTGAAAATCTCCATTTCTGGAAGAAAAAAAAAAAAACAAACCCAAAAAACATCCCCAC
>VZTY01014769.1:129718-231448 GCA_013400935.1 Turnix velox | reverse complement strand
CCGAAAAGCCAAGCCCCCCCCCCCCCTACAAAAAAACCTTGAAAACCCTACCTCCAAAAAAACCCTAAAAGAACCCCTCCATTTCTGTAAAAAATTAAAACCCAAAAAAACCCCTAAAAAATCCAAAACCAGAAAACCCAAAATAAACAAAAAACCCAAGAAAAAAACAAACAGAAAAACAAAACTTCCCCCCCCAAAAAACAACCAAGAAAAAACCTCCAAAAAAATTGAAACCAATCAAACAAAAAAGCAAAAAAAAAACCACCCCAAAACAAGAAAAGCCCCTCTTCAAACCCTCAGTTAAATCCAAGCCTGGAGTAAAAAATGTTAAAAACTGACAATTTTTGTGTGTAATAATTTATATTAATGAAACTGATAGGTATATATCAAAACCATCTGGTGGAGGAAAAGCAGTAAAATGATAAGTCACATACTGAAACCCCAGAGACTTCTTTTGAGTGCTATATGTTTTAAAAAAAAGAAATTGAAGGAAAAGATAAAAAGATACAGAGTTCCCCTTTATTTAAGGCCTTGCTCTCCAGAGTTCAAGCTTTAAATAGTCAGCGTTGCTTTGGCCACCATTCACTCCTGCTTGTCTTTGAATAAAAGCCATGGTCTCAATAATCCAAGCTAAATTCATTTCAGGAAAACAATTAGTGTGTTCAGGGTTTATGAGAGCTTTTTTTTTTTTTTTCCTCCTTAAATAAGCCTCTACAGGAAACTGGGGTACAAATGATGTTCACTTTTGCTTTTTCTATGCTTGTAAGACCAGACTGCAAAACCTCAGTTTAAAATAGTGCAATTTATTGTAGCACATGAGGTGTCTAACGAGAAGTGATCAGCGAAAACCTTCATGTTCCTCTTCTCAGTTTGAGGCTGAATAATTATGATGTGCTGGGCTCTCTTTCTATCGTATGTGTAAGGCACTTTGCATGAAGCAGAATCACAACTAGTGTAGATTTGAGGTTTTCTGGTCTACCCTCTCCCCACAGCCGAAGCAACTTAGATGGGGCTATCTTGTCAAGTTTGGAGTATGGCCAAGGATGGAGATCCTACAGCCTCTCTGTGCTCCCATTTCCTCCTCTGATGGTTTTTTAATCCTGATATTTAATCTGAATTTTCCTTATTGCAGCTTGTCTGTTGTCCTTGATGTCTACCTCCAGAAAGATTTTGCCTACTGGGTCTTCTCTATGAAGACCCAGTAGGAAATTACAGACTGCACGAACAGCTTCCCTTGGCTTTCTTTGCATAAAAATAATCAGATCCAGCACTCTCAACTGCTTTAGCCCTTGGCTGTCATGGTGGTCTCCACTGGATTCACTCCAGTATGTCAATGTTTTCCTCTTCCTGGGATAACAGAGAGATTCCTACCTCTGGCCTCAGGATCGTTTCCAGTTCAAAGGTGGCAATAGTATCAGGAGACAAGATAACCTGTTTCTGACCTGTGATCAAGCTGTTCTCAAAAATTTCTCTTGAGAGTTTTGAAATAATCAGCCTTGAGTATCCATAGTCCATGTACTCCATAAGCATGACCTTCTTACCAGGACCTCATTGTGTGACTGCTCCCACAGCTGAGAGCTTTTTCTGCTGGGGACTCAGATGCAGGACAGATGCATTCAACTATCAGGGCTCTCTCCTTGTGAGTCCTATGAATCTCTTTAGTGTGCAGACAGATGTATATGCGTGGTGCTTTGTTAAAGCTGATACAGAAAGTCAGAAGGGTAAAGGACTTTGAGTTCTAGGGAGAAAATCCTCAAAAAGAGAAATAAAGATGTTTGAAAGATATGAACAGCAGAGGCAAAACTGTAGTCTCATGAGCTTTGAAATTTTCATCAAAAATTCCAGCAACATGAGAGAAGAGTAAACTGAGATATCTCCCTCTTGTTATTTCAGTCTTTTTAAAGTCAGATTGCAGTTAAGCTTGAAAATAGCACTGAGCTGTGCGCATGTGACTTGAAAGTGGAAAGCCACTAAAGACAAATAACACCTGGAAACCTCTCCCAATTTATTATTTGTAAAACTCTCATCTGAGTTAAAACTGTCCTCGTGGATCTGAGTGCTACTTCACAGTTGTTGAACTCTAGTTGTAACTGCAGCTGAAGACTGTTTTCAGAAACTCTCAGATCTCAGCTACTCTTCCTCTAAATTACTGTGTCCCTGAGCACATCACTTACCTTCTTTCACATTCATCTCTTTAACAAAACCGTGTAACACAGGCTTGTATGCCAGAGGAGTAGAGAGGCTTAGCTCATTATTTTAGAACTCTGAGCAGAAGTAGATATCAAAACATGAAGGCTTATGCTACTAATTAAGGCATCAGATAGTCTTATTTATTCAAGCGATGACATGCTTTTGAATGAACCTAGGAACTCTGTATTGGTATTGAAGCTGTGCTCTGTAGACAGCAGGAGAAATCTCTCTTGTATCTTCAGTATTTAACGGTACGACAGCACTGATGGAATGCACGTGGATCCAAGTGTTTCATTGAGAAGAAAGCTGGTGTTGCAGACACACTGCAGGCTATGTGCCTGCAGGGGGCTCACATTGCCACAGTTACTGTGTCAGCATGGCAAGCTGAACAAGCCCCCCTGCCACCCTCACACCCCAAGTCATATTGGAAAGGCTTTGGGTTTTTTAACTTCCACTGGAACTTTAAAATGTTTAATTTTATTTACTTCTTTTTTTTTTTTTTTCCAATGCTAGAGCCATGCAGATAGTAAGAAGGCTACAGTTAGAAAGCTACTTTAGACCAGCACCTGAAATGAGCAATTCATGGAACCTTCAGAGAGTTCTATATTACAAAATCTGCATCTAGCCTGCTGAGAAACAGTGGCACATGAAATATCACCCACCTGCAGGTTTGACTTAGCTAAAGAACATGTGTTTTTAAAAGGTATTCAGCCTTGATCAAACTCTTTTTTTCAAGTGGTTGTGTATCCACTGAGCTGCTTGGTAAATTCAGAGTTAAAAGGAAAAGTACTTTGTTTCCAGTTTGAGAACTCCTTTGCTAAACTTCCAGCCTCTGGACATGGCCTATGGGTCCTCTGGTTTCTCTCTGCTGTGTGTGTTTTGCATCTGCCATTCACATCTTGGCTGGCAGTCTGGGAAATGCTGATGTTCTAAGGGTTACTGGATTACAATTGTTCTCTGCAAACAGAATTCACATCTGTTCTGACAACTTACTTCAGCCTGATGCAACTTGAAAAGGTCGAGATTAATCCTGGAAAATCAAGACTTCTATTGGAAAGGCCAAATCAACTTTAATTGTAAAACATGGCTATAGGTATTGGCGTTTGGCTGCAGCCATTTATCCTTCTTTCCATTGGTATTATTTGTTTCTGAGCTTTCTGCTAAAGCCTACAATGCAAGCTGAAATGTTCAAAGTAATGTAACAAAAATAACAGCTGACATCTTTCCTTTTACAGGTTTCCATTGACCTAGGGCATTTTGTGTGTGTGGCTTTTATGACTTTTGTTTATCAGCAGTCTGGAGGAAAAAAAAAAAACTCATAGAAGAAAATGTTGGCTCATTTAATAAAGATTAGTAGTGTGTCTACTGTACTTTCACACACCCTTCAAGCCTGTCTGCTTTATCCAGCAGTGCCTCAGGGGAAAGAACCACAGCAAGCTCTGTAGTTCTGCCTCCTACCAAACCTTGATGTCAGGTTTTTAAGGGGTATAAGCCCTTTAACTTTCTAGCCATTGCAAGGTGTGTGTGTTTCTTGTGCTGCCAACAGCAGCACCCTCCCCTTGGCATGGGGACAGGTTGGTGTTGCACCTGCTGGCGGCTGCTATCAGCTCAGCCATTGAGCCCTCAACTGACATCTGAGCACTTAGAACCCCTCAAAAAAGTGGCAGGATGAGAGAGACTCATTTGGCAGCACTTTGCTCTTGCTGTTTGGCCTGAAGAAAGATACTCAAAGTGGTAAGATTGTTTAGCAACAGCTGGCAAGCACCCGGGTGTGAGCCTGATTTTCAGACATGACAGGCACTTATAGGAATGTTGCCAGATACAGCTGTTTAAAAGCCTTAATAAACAGCAAGTCAATACTAATCTTTGCCAAATTAATCTTTTCCTTGACAGCCCATCAGCAATTATGCTCAGACTCGTTGTAAACACACAATTGTCAGAGGGTAAGGATCTTCTCTGCAGTATGCTGTGGATTTTTGCACACAGCTTGTTTTCCAAATAGGATGGTTTCCTTTTCCTTTCTCCTTCCTCTCTTCTCCCCCCAAATTCCACTCCCCTCCCTTCTTCCCCCCCCCTTGTTTTATTTTCTAGCCAATTACACGTTTGCCAGCTTGGTATTAGCCTGAATGAAATTTCTTTGTAAAGTGTCTATTGCAGCAAGCCCTTAATAGAATGTGAAATGATGACAGTGGCAGGATCCATGCAGATGCACATTTGCTAGTGGGTTCCTCTAATTAGGCAGCAACTGTGACAGACTCTGGAATGTTACAAGTCATTGTTCTCACTTGTCCTCTTGTTGGTGGAATAAGAACTACATTTGAGTTTGTGATTTAACGTGCTGCTAGGTAATAATAAAATACATGACTTTGCAAAGGAAAGAAAATGCTTTCTTGGAGGACATGACAGAAAGCACCTTGCGTGCTCCTAGGGGCTCATCACAACCTGCAGCACTGCCAGCCTGCTGCTGTACTTACTAAACAGTATTATATTTAAATACAAAAGGACTTGAAGATGATAGGTTAAGAATTAGCAGGGCAATGGCTATCTGTCCATCTTTCTATCTGTCTTTATACTTCCATCTGTATCTAATACGTGTCTATCGGTGGAGGTTCTGGAAGTAACTCCTGTATGGGTTACACATAGCTCTTTAGCAACTTTCACACACAGTATGTGTGAAATAAGGATTTTTACCTATTCTCTTTCCCTGAAAGCACAGAAAGATATCTCTATGGATCTCAATGTTTACATGATTGGGTAAAAAATTAGGCGGATACAGTCTTGGAGATGGTAGGTTCAGGTTGAGATGAAGTCTCAGAAGGTTGAGGAAAGTGGTAAGAGCATGTTTTACCTTCCAGTAATGAGCTCTTTTATTATTGGATTTTCCTGTTTACAGAGGAACCTCTCAGGGAATATTTGGCAGAGACACCACTGAAATCAGAATCTGGTATTTGGTGAGAGTGAGAGAGAAGTGGGCAGGAATACATTAAGTTTCATTGTGAGTGGCTGGGTCTCTCCATGCATACATTACTTCCTGTGACTGAATGAGGAGAAAAATCCAATAGCAAGTCCCTTTGAAGAGCTTCTTTGGGTGAGAGGCAGCAGGTGGCTGAGATTTCTGCTGGAACCTCTGTGAATTTGCTGATGGAGAGACCAAGACTGATGGCATAAAAATGGGGCTTGCTGAGAGCAGCAGTATTTTGATGACCTTTTCAAAACCTCTGCTTACATTGGTGCAAGCAAATGATCTTGCAGAGTGCTGTGTATGTTGCTAACCTTGCATTGTGCCAACCACTTCTTAAAAATAGTAATTCCAGTTAATGGAAGACTTAATTTCCTTTGGTTTCTATCACTTTGCCTTCATATTTACTTGCTGTTACTGTGTTGCTTCAATGTGTAGACTGTTTTGCTCCTGTGTGCTTTCTCATTACTGCCACTATGACAGATGGTAACTTTCAACTAGTTTTATAGGTCTGTGTGTTACTGTGGTGCCACAGTCCTTCAGCAAAGGATGGAGTGTATCTTCATGAACTCTAGCAGAGTTTCACCCACTTTCAAAAGAATCTCAACCTTCTAGGCTCCATCATTTGACAATTTGTACCTGTCAATACATAACTGAAAACAAAGAGCAGATTGCCCTTGGCTGGCCAACATTGCTTTTACCCTAGGTTGGACATGCAGAACTGACATTTATGCATCAAAGGTGGCTCTTTACTTTGGAAGGAAGAGGCTTCAACATAGCCCTGGATGAAACTGCAGCTCTTCCAGCACATCTGTCCCATCTGAACAGAGCCTAGGCCCCAAACTTACACTCAAATCACTGGATGGGTAAGGTGACACATAGTAAACACACTGCAGATTTCCCTTCTTACAGACTGAGAGACACCAGCTAGTCAGAGGTTCATACAGAATAGGTATTTTATTCATGATGTATTTTTCTTTTATTTACATTAAAGTTTTTTTGTATTTTGAACTCTTCTTGGATACCTAAATTAACAACTTTATGTGACTGCACACCTGCTCTAAAAGAGATGGAGATAACACAGATTTTTTTTTTTTCCCCCCAAAAGAAAAAGGAAAACTGCCTGTCAAAATCAAAGCTGATTTTTCTCATCACCAGTAATTATCTTCTCACTTGAGAATTAATATGAGTGGAAAATGGAGTTTACTATAATATAATAAATAGAAGACATTGGGTAATTAGTAGTGCTGGTATATTTCTAAAGTACTAAACAGACAAACAATAAACTGAATTTAATCACAAGTTGTCATACAGTTTCAAGACAGGAAAATTAGAGCTCTCAGCTACAATCATTTGAGTAATCACATCTGATCTGCATTATTTATTAGTTATTACATGCCAAGTGATTGATTGTTTGTTACCTGAAATCATTCCAAGGCAAGCATACCTTTGTTTCTGTTCTGTTTTTAAAGAAAGTCAATGGCATTGCATAATATGCATTTCATTTCAGTTGCTTTATTTCACAGAGAAAATGCAAATCAGTGGTACTTTCCAGTATCTGGACAGGCATCTGGGATTAAATCCTCCAGAAATGTATTTTCAGAGGTGTGATCTAAAACACTGAAAAAATACCTTCTTTTGGATTTTTTTTAATCACTTTCCCTGTAGCTGTTGAACTTACCTTCCACTTTAGGGTGTATTTGTGATACACATCCTAAAACTCTGTAGGATCTTTTGCTCCTATAATAAAATGGCTGAAGCATATTTGGTATTTCTGCTAGTTATATTTTTATTCCACTTGACTAATTACCCAAGAAGCAGCATTAAGCAATTCTATTCAGTTAGTTTTGTTGGTTCAAGTCTTAGTTTTGGGCAACTTCCTGCTACAATGCTTTAAGAAGGGAATTACTTAAAACATGGGGTTTATATTACCCTTAACAACCAAAGAAATAGAGAAATAAGTATTGGTTACCTTCACTTTCTGCAAGTAAAGCAGGTTTGGTGTTATATATGTCACTGTAAAAACTAAATAAAGTATTCACATCAGTGAACAATTTGTGCCAGCAAAAGTTAAAGCATCAAAGAAACCTCTTTAAAATGCTAACAAATTTACTTACAAACACCTATATTTATTATTTCATAAATAGGCGCAACAGGTTCCATAAAAAAGATTAAATACAGACACAGTATGAAGAAACAATAATACATAGCCATATGTAAAGGTTATAATTTAGCTGTCTCCAATCTGTTTCTGCATCTAATAAAATATCAGGTAAGCATTTGGCAGTTTTATACATAAAAGGACTTTACTAACCAATACACATAAAGTGATTTTCTTTAAAAAAAAAAAAAAGCATTTCTTAGGCAGTACAAAATAAATGTTTGCTCTTTATCAACATTAATTTTTTTCCTAGTTTTCTGTGTTTATTTCATGAGACAAAGCCAATATTTTTGATTAATATCATTTGGGCATAGCTTTCTTTTTTTCTCCAAATACTTTGAAAATATAGAACTATTAGTCAGTTGTTTAAAAATGAAGTAAAAATATGAATGTTTGCCAATTTAACCCTTATTGTGAAATCAATAAACTGGAATGAGCCAGTTTCAATTACAATTAGCTACAAAAACATTCACATTTTATACTCTGGGAGAGTGTAACATAGATGCTATTTACAAACTTGCTATGACTGCTACATCAAGCCATTTAAAAAGTCTTTAGTAGTTTCATATAAACACCCATTATGAAAAACCAATGGAAAATCCAGGACTTTTATCCAAGACATCTACAGTTGCTAAGGCAGTTACTATCGCAGCACTTCACAGCAAAAACCAACATAAAATCTGAATGGTCCAAGTTTCCTTCAGGGAAGAAGAAAAGCAATGTCCGTTAAAGGATCTCAGGGTGGGAATGGAAAAGAGAAAGGAGGAGAAAAAATGGGTGGGGAAATAAAAAAAAATAAAAAAAAAAAAAAAGAGAAAGAAGCAAGACTATTTTTCCCAACGTGGGTGACCCACAAGCTCAAATAGTCCTAAGTGCTTAGCAACTTGTATTTCCTAATAAAATGCAGAACTGCCTTGACTGCATAAAGCAATCCATGATGAAAAGACTTCCCTGCATTCCTCAGTGGAAAGGAGAGTTGTTTCAGATTTTCAGGTAAGATAGAGTGCTTTGTCCCTCTGCATGCCCCTGTCCGAAGAGAAAAAGAACAAATATGGTTTTATGAAAAATTTTCAAATACTTAGTCCTCTTCTTCAAAAAAACCCCACCTGCAATCCTACTGTGTGTCATTAACTTCAAGTATAAGCATATCACTGAAGTACAACTGCATTACCATAGTCATCACAAGACAAATTCTACTGCCATAGAGGCACATAGCAACCTGGAGATCACATCTGGCTTTAAACTAAGCAGGACCAGGACATGGTTTTATGCACTGGTTTGGGATCACCTGCCCTACCATGTTGATAGCATTGACTATCTCTCTCTCACAAACAGCTTAAGCACAGCTGAGGGTTTAGCCCAGGCCTCTGACAGATACTCTGTAATGACTTCATACAATGTGGCTGCTGTTCTTAGATAGTGAGAGTTTAGTTACAAAACCATGGGTGCCAAACAGTGGTATCACTGACCTATTTCATTACAGACAACCAAAAGGTGTTAGGTTGGCAGGTTCAGGTAAGTACACAAAAGGGAACACCAGATGCTTCTGGCAGAGCTGACAAGAACAACTCTCTACAGAAGACCAGGCTCTGCAGGAGACTTTCCACCAGTGCACTGGGTCTTGCACATTTATATATTCAATTGTTGGTAGGTTTTAGCTTCAATTAAGTATGCCAGTTTAGAGCAAAAGTGAATAATTTTCCAGAAGTCACCAAATGTGCATCACCCAAAAAGCATCACTGAAAAAGTGTTACTGATGCTGCTTGGTTCACAATGTTGAGATTTTCTGGGAGAGTGGCTTCTCTCCTAATCTCCTGCTTGCTCACCACAACCCAGGCACCAGTTCTGTTCATCAACAGCTTTATAGCTTACTTGGTTTGGAGTCTGGAAGCATGTGGTGATCTACCTGGCACCAGCAATTTATTACAATGCTACAGCCCACAGATTTGCAAAGGTGTTTCTCAGAGAAAGCTTCTGCTGATGGAACCAGTGGGTACTGCTGACAATGATATCCCATTGCTTTTTCCATAAGAGAGCAGGGATCAAAGCCTCAGCTAGCTACAGCTTGTTTGACAGAAGACAGTTTATTCAGAGGTCAGTTTAAGTGTGTGTAAAAATCTGTTGGCCGATTAAGCTCCTACAAGAGCCTGTGGCACAGATCAAACCATAATGGTGCTATAGTACAAAAGAAAGACCATTCTTCTGAACAGGTGGACAAGAGGGGCAACAGTGATAGATATGTGCAGATTAACTAAAGTCTGCTTCATTACCAGCAACTTTTAGTCAAGTTAGTATCCTAAATTAGTAACCAGAAAAACATTTTTGTCTGGTCTTAGTTTGAGTTTCACAAACTTCTGCTTTGTGTTCATTTGTCTGTGCAGGATTTGCCACTTTGGTAGCAATCAAGAGCTTTTATCTGTCTTTGCCTTAAGGATTCATGCCAAATTGAAGGGGAACTCAGGCTCACAGACATGCCCGCAAGGCATGATATCTCTAATTCAAAGCTCAAAGGATGGCTTCTATTCAGAGTCTTGTATGTTTTATGATATTCACCAGGACAGCGATATGGTTCCACAAAATCCATGCTGCTGAGGATTTTAAGGAGCTCCTATAGGTATGGTGTTTTGTTTCTGGTTACAGTTAAGTGATTCATGCCATTCCTTTCACCTGATCTTGTACCCTATACATCACCCCTACATCTCACTTTTGAGTTTTCATGACTCAGTCTTTTTTATTTCACTGGCAGCACAAACTCCTCAGTAACAGAGTATTTGGAAAAAAACTGTTCACGTCATTTGCCTCTAATGTAGAAGACAGTGTTCTTAACATTTATTTCCTAGACCTTCTCCCAAAGATTTGAATTCTGATTTTGTACAGAATGAAAGTTCTCTAACACCAAAGAGTATGTGCTGTGATAAGGTGAAAACAATGTTATATAAATGCATGTTCTGAAAAATTATTCTCACACAGCAGTCTAACTGCTGAATAAATCACAGATGCCCTTCTGAAATACAGTAGGGAAATAGGCAACTGAGCCATTTCCAAATTCTCCATCTGATATTTGTGTCATGAGTGTTGCTCAACACAAGGTGGCATTCACTGGCTGCTTACCCATTACTGCAGTAGTCATTATTCCAGTCCACAGTCTGTGCTGGAGGATTTCTACACCCTGAACGAACATACTCCATTGCTTGGGTAACAACTTGGGCAGCTGTTGATGTTGGATTGATGATATTTTGATAATCAGGCTGAAGAGTAAATCCCTAGAGGAGAGACAATGTATATTACTATGTACAGAGACCAAGCAACAGGTTGGGGGCATTTAGCAAAAGCAAACAGCGTGTACTCTGAAATGGCAGAATATTTCTTTTTTTGGCTGTAATTTAGATTATCTACCTTAAAAGTGGGAATTTAAAAATGTAGGTGCTTTCTAAGTTTTAAAATCTTTGTCTGGTTTGAGAAATGAGACACTGCAAAAACATTGTTAGCTATTGCACAGCCACAGGATGGAAGTGAAACAGACAGAGCAGAAACAATTCAAAACCAAGAGAACAACTCAATCAACTCTGGGGCAAAAAGGTCCGCTTGCTCCTCAGAGCTTCCATTTAGATTAAATGTAAGGAGACACACAAGTTGTTAATTCCCAGAATATGCAACAGAATCTTTTTTGAAGGACAGAGACAGCAGGTGGCTGACTGTTTTATTAGACTACACCTATTCACATATTGTTCTCAAAACCCTTTTTCTTCATTCAGTCACAAAGGGACCATCTGCTGCTTCTTTTATTTGTACTTCTCTCTCAACGAAACAGAAATTCTACCAAAGCTTTTTAACAGTTGTTGGACTAATGTAGTGAAAGTAGCACAGAATAATTTGCTTTTTGAAGTCAAGAAGATGAGGAAAAAATGTGGAAGTTACAAAGAGACATCTTACCTGCTCCCTGAAATACATGTCAGATAAAAAGTCATAATTTTTAGCTCTTTTGATATACAAGGATGTTTAAATGCTGAGTTTTGAAACTAGGAGAATAATTGAAATTTCAAGGCTAGCTTATCTGGTTCACTCTTGTAAAAATGTACGTCATGTTTCAGTAAAGTTAGAAGAACAACATTGTGTAAAATTATGGGAATGTAGTGCAAAAGCAATTGATGTATTCTTAAAAAATATCAGACCAGACTTCTTCTTGGTGTAAGGACATAAAATTTCCACTCAAGTTAACTGCATGTGTACCTGTTAAATAAAAAAGTGAACTTAGCCATCTAGTTTAAAAATCCACTCCCTCTGGCCAACATCCACATACGGAAGAGAAAGGATTAAAGCTCATAGCTTTTAGTATTAAATTCTAGAGGACTGTGTGTAATGGCTTCATATACACAACCTTCATTTAGACAGGAGTTTTGAGAAAAGCTGATAATATTTTCTGTAGGTTTAAGAACTCACCCACTTTGTCTTTAATCAAGATAAAAGAGTATTCTCTGCTTGCACCTGGTCCCCTCCGTTCCCAGAAATGTGTTTTTTTCACATATAACATGCCACTTCCATTTTCACAACCCTCTTTCAAGGTGCATTATGCTGTCTCTCTTCCTCAGAGGTCCCATGGATGTTTTGCCCTGCCATGCCCCTTGTAAACACCAGCACCTCACTCCACTCATCTTGATCCTGGAGTTTTGCCTAGGCTGTAGATGAGTGCAACTTTCTTCCATAGTCTCATCCATATGGAGAATATTTCAAGTCACACTTCAGTACCTTAAACGCTCTCTGAAGCTTCACTTTATCCCTTATGACTCTGAGAAACAGAGCATTAGTACTGGGCAAGGTCATGAGCTGAATTCAGCATCTAGCTGTCATGTAACATACATAACATGTAACATATCCTGCCTGCCCAGCAAAAAAGGTAAAATAAACCCCACTTATGGTGACCACAGCCTCCATGCTCTCTACTCAGCCTGTTCCCCAGGCTCTGAGGTTTTGCATCAGGATGCATAAACAACCTCCAAGCCTGCAACCAATTCAAAGGAAACTGTAATTGAGCAGATTTCCTCCTGACTTTAAATGGAGTTTTGTGTAATTAGAGGGCAGAAAAATTGGTTTGGTGTACCACTGTCATAATTTTTATTCAAAACATCACCTAAAAGTCCTTTCTAATTTAGCTGTAAGAGGAAACTAACCACAGGAACACATTCTACCCGCAGGCACACAGCTTTACCTTTGGTAGAAAAGCCTTGGAGCAATCCCTTATCAGTGTTCATGAAACAATCATATATACAAGAAAAACACTACATGGGCCCAGTAACTCCATCAATGCTGCATAAAAGCATGCAAGCAAGCAAGCACAGAGACTTCAGTAGCTGTGCAGCAAGGGAAGGCAGTTCCCCAAATCAGAGAAAAAGACCATCAGTACAACACCCATTCCATTTTTTCCAGAATTTGGACAAACAAATAGCTTAGATATAAGTCCAGTGGTTTAAGTGCAGGCTTGGAACCAGTTGGAGTCTTATTCTCATGTTTTTTTTTCAGGTTTTCTATGCAGCCACAGACAAATTGCTTTGGCTCTCTTACAGAGAAATGTGGAATGGTGCCTGGACTGAATTGATACCTCCCATGTTAAACTTAGGATCATGGATATGAACTTCCTCCTCCTGTCTATAAAATAGGGGTTAACAACACTTTAATCTCAAACCTGGTAAGTCTATTTAGCTTATAACTGACTGGAATCATAATTTCTTTCTCAGGACATGCTCACATGTTGAATTTCAACACAGTGCTGTGGTATCTGAACCACGCTCCAGTTCTAGAAGCAGCTTAGTTGTCCCACTAGGTCTGAGGGCAACTGGAATACCGGTAATCATAGAATGGTTTGGATTGGAAGGGACCTTAAAGATCATCTAGTTCCATCCCCCCTGCCATGGGCAGGGACACCTCCCAAAAGATGAGGTTGCTTGATGCCTCTTCCAGCCTGGCCTTAAACACCTTCTGAGAGGAGGCATTCACCTCTTTGGCAGCCTGTTCCAATATCTCACCACCCTCACAATGAAGAATTTCTTTCTTATCTCCAGCCTGAATCTCCCCTCTTCCAATTTACATTCATTATTCCTCATCCTGTCATCACATAGCCTATTAAAAAGTCCTATTCCAGCCTTTCTGTAGGCCCCCTTCAGGTATTGATGAGCTACTATCTGGGTATTGGGAAGCATTCTTGTGAAGGCAAAGTAATTTAAGAAACCTGAACTCAATATGAAGGACTGATAAAGTATGCTGATGTTTAAAATGCAAGCAGTAATTACTTCAGCTTTTTCATCAGCAGAAAAAGCTCTGGAAACAGACATCCACAAAACTAAGGTAGACAGCCTTGCATGAGGCTTGTAGTAAATATTTGTTTATTATTTATGTAAGCCCTTAACAAACAATGATGAAATAAAAAGTGCTCAGAAAATGAGTGCTTCGAGATCTAATTAAACAATGCTGAATGTTTTTGCATTGTAATGCTCAAGAGAAAATCACCAACTGTTTTGCAACATGCCTAGAATTTTAAATTTCATTTTCTTGTTCCAGATTGAAATAAAAATAGGGAACTTGATAAAGATTAATTCGATGTCAGGAGGGACATTTGCTCTTTAATTAGATTTCTGTAGCCCCAGCAGTTTCGTTGTGTCACTGTAGCAAGTCCTAAAAAGCCTGCAGCAGAACTAAACAGTGATCCTCATCTCCACACTTTACTGGGAACTAATTTCATTTCCTGCCTGTCTGGAGAGGTATTTTCAACAGGCATCAATGTTTTTGTCTTCACAACTGATTTATTCATCAATCTCAATGTGATATTTTAAACCTTTAAATTACATCCAAATCCTAAAGCATCTGTTTATTACACAAGGAAATTGAAAATCTGTCTGTGTGATATCATACAAAGATTTTTCCTTAAGGTTATAAAGGAAGTTGACAGATATTAATGGTTTTTTTTTTCTCTTGACCTCATTCGAAGACAAACCTTAACAAAAAAAGAGGAAGAAATCTGGACAAATACAGCAGGTCCACAAGTTTACTGTATATAATATATACCAAAAAATATGAGGCTATTATTTTTGGCAGGCTATGCAATCATCTTGCTATATACATTTATTTTCTAAAGGAAAAGAAACACCTAAAAGTAGACCGAAATGAGCTATTCTTTTTTCTTTCCAAATGAAAAAATAAAATGTGACATACATTAATCTTCTACTTCTTTGTTAGGCACACACTTGCAGCCATGGTTATTAGATATTAGCAATCCAGTTTTCTTGCCCTATCTACGAACCAAAGTGGGACAGAGATTGTAAAGGGACTCACCATCACACTCAATGCTTAGTTAAAAGATTTTAAGCCAGGCAGGAGATGCTGGTTAAAAGAGTTACTTAACAAGGACCGTGTGCATTTGTGAGGGGGTTTATCCTTGGTCTCATCACTCTCCAAGAAAAACAGCATGGTACAACAGGCTGAAGAGGGGGATAACTCAGAAAGAAGCACAGGTGTCCGAGTAGAGTAAGGAAAGAAAGACTTTGCAAAAGAAAACATGTTGCAGCTTCAGATGTCTTTCTAGCCTGGACTTCAGAGAAATCGTGCTGATTTGAATGAGGATTTAGATCACCCAATCCCAACTAAATAAAATTAATCATGTCAAACCTAAGAAACCAGAGAGAAGTAGTCCTCAGTTAGAAAATGAAGCAGTGATAAGATGCTCACATGAGCATTTAATGAAAGAAAAATTGCGCAATTCTAAACTACCATGTCAAAAGTGGGTGAAAAAAAATTGCTGCACAGGGATTTTAGCTTTTAACAATGTAAAACTTTACATGTCTTCTGTTAGTAGTATTTAAGATAAATATGCACATCTAGGAATTACAAGGTAAATACTATCAATATCAGTATCTAAATTAAATCTAGATATGAGAATGGTACTACATGGTCCTTTTTTACAGTGTAAAGGGTTAACACTGTAAAAAACCACTCCCAAGGTCTACAGTAGTGGCCATAATTTAATTTATTCATTAACTGTTTTGGAACAGAAAGGAATAGAGACAAAAGAGCCTATTCTGCAGAAATTACAAAAATATTTTCATAACTCAAACTAGAGAAGATTGCTTAAAA
This sequence comes from Turnix velox, assembly GCA_013400935.1. NCBI lineage: Eukaryota > Metazoa > Chordata > Aves > Charadriiformes > Turnicidae > Turnix > Turnix velox. The sequence continues at coordinate 216,017 of VZTY01014769.1, read as the reverse complement.
GAAATTAAAAATCTATTTACTGATACCAGGCCTATGACCAAAATGCTAATATATAAATTTTATTATGCCTTGTGCATTTCAAAATGTTTTAGATGTCTTGCATCAGCTGCATACTCCACAGGATTAATTGATTTTAAAAATAAATTGTTCAGTCACTGAGGATTTTTGGCTACCAGCACTTCTGATCTTTTCGATGCTCTTGAAGTTTTTATGGACACCTGGAGGTGACTACCCTTCTCCAGCTGGCAGCTTTTCTTGGTTTGGCAGCTGCTCATGTGCACATAAGGGCTACTGGACATCCCGTTCCCTGGTTCCCTACAAAGCTGATAAAGATCAGCTCATTGTCCTGGCAACAGTGGGGACAGAGATCTCTCCCCAGGTCAGCACTTCCTATCTGTCCCTTCTCAGAGTTACATGCAGAAGAGTTAGTAGATTTAACACAGAGTGGTTTCGTAGAATTGTGTCCCCGCATGCCAACACTGAAGGCTACATCTTTATGTGGGTTTTCTTGGAGCTGTCAGACCTTCAGACATATTACAAGCCAGACTTTGATAAGAAACCACCCTCTCCTTGCTGGAGAAAGAAAGTGATCAAATCTCCCACAGCAGAGGTATGAAAACATAGGATTTGCAGACAGTGGGGATTCCCAGAGCCAGCCACTGTCAAGTGTATGAACAGTGGTGAGTTTTCCAAGGAGGCAAATTTCTCCTGTGGCAAGTCAAGCTGTAGGGAGCAGGATGTTAAGTAGTTTCTGTCCTTCCTGCTCACATGAACAAGCTATGTGCTGGAGTGTTTGGAAAAGGCTTAGGGTGGCCACACTGTTAGCACAGGGGAAATCGATGGAAGAACAGGAAAAAAAGCTGAGTTAAAGCAACTATCACTTCTGCTTAATCAGACTACGTGGTCTCCCACTCAGCTGTATTTTTATGTGGCAGAGTGGTCTGTGAGATGCTGTTCAGGATTGAACCTCACATCCAGTGTCCTACTTCCCTTCTTGCCACAAGTGGGACACACTGCTGTTATCTTTGTGCTGCTGTAATCTTTTGGAGGGTTTGCTTTCCTCCTTTCTAGCTCTTTTTGTCTTATGCATGTTATACAATCAGCAGAATGTTTGTGTGGTTTTTAGCAGAGGAGAGGTGTGAATCTTTTGATTGAATCTTCTGAATCTCTGAGTCAGAAAGAGGCCTTAACTTACATCATAGAGTTTCTTGACTTCTTGATATATGTATCCAAGTAGCAAAATGGTGAGGGTAGTAAAACACTGGAACAGGTTGTCTAGAGAGGTTGCGGATGTCCCCTCTCTGGAGGTGTTCAAGCCAGGGTGGACAAGGCACTAAGCAACCTGATCTAGTGGGAAGTGTCCCTGCCCAGGACAGTGGGGTTGGAACTAGGTGATCTTTAAGGTCCCTTCCAACCCAAACTATTCTGTGATTCTAAAACTACCCTCTGTGCTCTGTGCTCTAATGCAGTATGAAATCCTGGAGGCAGTGTTTTCCACTGTTCCTTGAGTAGAAAGAGTTGCACCTGAGACACTAATTAAGACACCAATGTTCTGGTCCAGCATGGCAAATGATGGTCTTGTTAGCACATCTCTTGCCCTAAAATCTGACATACTTTTTGCTTCGTCTTTGTCAACAAGTGAAATGGCTTTGTATTTTAACTTCATTCAGAAACTGTGTAAATTAAAAAAAAAAAAAGAAACTGCAAAAATTCTGAGGTGAAATTACATAGATTTTTCAGACTTCAAGAGCTGCATTGCTTTGAAACAAAAGTAGAAATGTAAGAAATAAAAACTGGCTAGTAGATGTTTCACAGTGCTTAAAGACAAATGAAGTTAAGATTGGCAGTGTAGCATTTCAACATATAATGAGCACCTATCACTTGGAGTGAAGCTCAAAAATACCTTCCCACTGTATTCTCATATTTATGCTTTGAGAGGTTATTTCACGGGTTTAACAGTGGAGAGCTGGAACTCAGAGGTACAAATTTTTTTCCTTTAACTAAAAAAGCAAAAGATTCCTCATGGTACAGGTCTACAGACTGACTTCTAGACACCTGTTTTTTACAATCTAGTGCACTGTGGTTTTTTTCAATCCAGAAATAACTCAGCACACATCTCACAGATGAGTGAAAGTACTCTCAAGCCATTGATGTGAACACCATATGCTACAAACATGCAGCATAGACGATTCATTTTGTCTTAACTTTTTTTGCATTATGTAGTGTTTTGGGATAATACCTAAGAGTTTGAATTCATATAAGGGTGACAATGTTGTATGTATACATATGTAAGTATCTAACATCTGCATTACATCTTTTCCTAGCCCCTACTTTACTGTGGATTCAATAAATAAAGCCAGATTTTCAAATCTGTTTAGTAAGTTATACCCATCAATGATTCTGGAACAAACATAAGGGGTTTGATCTTTTGTAGCTTGCACTGGGCAAGTAATGCACATATAACACTGAACTTGGAAAACAACCTGAACTGGGAAGACTGAATCACTTTGAAATAAAAACTTACTGAAATATAACTATAGTCTTAACAGCCTGCTGTCACAGATATTTGGTAAATGAACCAGGCTATTGCATTGAGTCTGCGTCCATTGCTTTGGCTCTCATTGCTTGGAGCCTTCAGGACTGCATTTGGCTTAGGGTCTCTAGACATGCCTGGCTCACCTGTGTTAGACTGTTTGCTCTGATCATGAAAATTAAGCTAGACTGGGAAAAGGTTGTAAACACTTTACAAATATTCCTTCCCACCTAATTACTCTTAATCACTCTTGAGACTAAGATCAAAGTCTCTGAAAAAATCCAGATTCATCCTCAGGACACCGGTTTACTTTCTGAACAGCTAAATGTATCAGTTCAGATCACTTTCAGCTCTTTTTTCTGGTCCTGTTTTGGAAAATTTCTTTCCCTGTAAATTGTTTTCCTAACTAGAAGCTATGTTTTGTTTTCAGGTATTCCCATCTCTAAAGATCAGGGTTGAGATTAAATGTTTCCAGCATGGGAAGCAAATGAAAATGCCTTGTTAGTAAAGATGAATTGACAGAAATATTTAAAATGTGCAGCAAATTCATACATATGATAATATATATTATCAACCAGAATTGACAATTTTTGTGTATGTAGAGTTTATAGATTTTTGCAACTCCATACAAAAATTTTTCATTCTCGTGTTTCATTGTAAAGCAACAGAGTTAATCTGCTCTAACCCTCCATAAATCTGGGCTCAGAAATTACAACAGTATGGATGGTTTGCATCTGGGTAAAACTCCTAGGAAATGCATTGATCTGCACTGGGATTATTTAAAAAAAAATTAAAACAAACCTCCATATTGTGATAGGGGGACAGCCCTAGTATTTCTGGTCAAAAAGAGATACATCTAGCTAGTAAAATGAGGTTATGAACACATCACAAATGAACATGCTACTGTCCATTTTATCTAGCGTGTTTAACAGAACCTGTGTTGCTTCATGTTCCTTCTGACAGACATCACGGTCAGTACAAGGATAACAGCTCAAGCTACAACTCTACCTTTTTCTAGACAGACCTGTATTTTGTTTGTGAAATATGTCTCCTGGAGACATATCACGTTACTTATATTTCAGTCCCAGATCTATGGACACACTTCTATTTAAAGGATGCCTCTTGAATTTTAGCAGGTGGGAGACAGGTCTAGTCTTCAGAAAGATGTGATGAACACCGTTACTAGCACAAGCAGCACCACTGAAGTTCCCCATCATCTAGGTGAACTAATTTGTTTGTTCTTTGCTTAAAAAGACCAAGCCCTCAGAATACACTACCATGGTTTTGGAGCTCAGCAAAATTAAAGGTAACCCATGGCCCTAAGTCTCCCTCACTGCACCGACTTCTGGCTGACATTTTTTCATAAAAAAGCCCACATTTCCCAAACAACCAAAAAGCTCAGACTTACTTGTTGCATTGTAGGCGAATGTAAAGCAGACTGGACCTGCATTGGTAGTTGGTTTCCAATGGACTGCTGCATTGAAATCGGCTGGTGTTGCTGGATGCTGAGATGCTGGTGCAGAGGGGGGCTGATCTGAAGAGGTGGCGGTGGGGACACAGCCATGTTTGCTATGGAAACAGTCACTGGCATTTGGTTGTTGGGCTTGGGTGCTATGTTCCTGGGGATATTGGCATGCATGGCAGTGATGTGAGGATTCATTCCTGGTTGTTGGTGGTAGTGGGAACCGAGGTACAGTGCAGAGTGAGCCTGGGCAGTCCCATGAAACACTGACTGCTTTGAATTCATCATCTGAGGTTGTGGGGAGGCTTTGACATCAACAGGTTCACTGTAGCTCTGTGAGAAAAACAAAACCCCAAGAATATTTAGAAGCTACATAAAGTTGCTCATTTCCCCCTGCGAGGTCTTTTTAAGAGTCTCACCATAGAAAAACATGTATCTGGACCATCAAATTGTCCTTGTCACGGAGTTTGTTTATTATACTAGAGAAACAATTAAATCCTTTTACCTTTGCATTTCTTTTCAGCATTTAAGAAAAGAATTTATCCTTCATGCTTCCTGGTCTAGCCTGAAATTTTGATTTTTCTCTGTCACATTTGTTCACATAAGCAGCCACTATTATCATCATTAAATTTGATAGCCTAGTTGAAAAAAGATTCAGGAGAGTAGGTTTCAGTTAAAGTCAGCAGTGATCTTTTATATGTCCTATTGTCCCCACCTGCAAACCATGGGTAAGAATTTCAGTGCCCTTTACTCTATGCTTTGGTAAGTGCTAATAGTGTTTTATCTGTTAGTTACTAACGTGATGAAGTGGGTAAAATGCATCCAGAGTTGTATCACTGCATTAAATAAATGTGCTAGTTACTGAGCCAATACCTTTATTTTGAAGTATTCTGTACTGAGATACTATCCATGCCTGTATCAAACATGTTTCTTGAGCCATGGATTCAGAAAAATAACAATATACTGAATAATTTCAATTTTAGCAAGGATTTCTTTGGTAATCCAGTTCATCAAGTTTTGAAAATACTTTTTAAAACTTATGTCTATATAAACTTTAGACTTCATCAGACACCATGAAGCTATCTTACTAAAGCTGGAATAATACTGCATAGAGAACTAAAAAATGCACAGATTTGCAGTTACAGTCTACTCTGATTTCTTAAAGGTGCTATTAATTAAAAAAAATTCATTAATGAAAATTAATTTCATAATACTCTTTATTCTAACATTTATAACCTTTTATATTTGATCTCAAATCAGTTGATTGTTTTCCATACCCTGATTTTCTTAGATCTTTTAAGTTCTAACTCTATGTGTTCAAATAAATGATGAAAAAACACAAAGAAGTCATAATTTGCAGTTAAATAATATTTGGACTAATAGCCAGTAAGAGGTGAAGCATGCTGGAAAAGTGGCAGGAATATCCCTCTGGAGAAAGAAGTCACTTTGTCAAAACCAGGGCTGAAAGATGTGTGTGTACTCTTACTCTGTGACCTCCATGTCATGTTTGCTCAGTTTACAAGTCAGAGTAAGTTTCATGTTACTCTAAACACTCCAGGGTGAGTGAAGTCTATTTGTATTCTTTCTGAAGGATGTACCATCACCAACGCCCTGCTAATGCACACGTTACTGAAATTGCTTCATTATCCATGATGATAAAGATGAGAAAGATAACTTCATTTTCCCTAAGTGTAACAGTAGTGCCATTAGCAAAACCCCCTCGTTTTCTCCAGTAAACTAAGGGAAATTAAATGAATATGAAAAAATGAATGTAAATCTCTGTGTTTGTGGATCTGCCTGTCTCTTCTTGCACGTGGATGTACAGGTGTATAATATGTATTATATGCACGTTTGCAAGATTCAGATGCAGACAATAAAACTAAAAAAAAAAACCCTTGAAGGTAATAGTGCAAAATTTTTTGCTATTATTTTTAAAACACTGACATCATGAGAAGTATTATCCTCTCTCTTCCCAGGTGCATTTATAGGACACTTTTGTGAGCACTGGAGTACAGACTGGCAAGTTTGACAAAATTTTTGACTCTGCAAATTTATCTGCAGCATGGTCAGGATTCTTCTCTTGGGTGTCCTGGTATCTTTACACAGTACAGAAGACATATGCTGTGTTCTTTCTTGAGAAACTGGAAGTTTTACTGAGTGCATCATCTTAAAAAAAACCCTTGCCTTTCTGTGATGTAGCTGAAAGGCTCTATCTGGCCTAAACAGGGAAATTTCTCCAGAAGTCTCTAATGGTAGATGGGTTAAACAATTTCTCCTGATGAACAAGTATCAAAAAGTCTTCGTGGCACCCTGATACACACATTTCATTTGTGACTAGAAATGCTGCTGCACACCCCTTTAACAAAGATACAGTGAACTAATTTAATTACTAGATAATTCTGAGTTCACACACAAGCAGTGAATGCACAGCCCATACTGATAAAATTACAGAGATATTAGATTCTTAGTATCATTTAATACTTGAAGTACAAAATTATGTTAAGAAGAGATGTACACTCTCAGGCCAGAGATGAATAACGCTCACTTGACCTCTGAGAAGAGGCAACCTGCCTGCAAAGTGATAAAAAGGGACCATTCCAGCTGTCTCGAGCTATCCATAAGCTTTCTGTATGTTTCACTACATCTCTGATACAATCAAAAGCACAATACTTCAGTTTCAAACCAAGCATTTTGCTGTTACTTAAGATGCTTCAAACCATATGTGATCTGAAGCCAAATTGTCCAATATCAGTGTAAAACACATCAAGATTATCACTTACTGGGAATCTTGATAAATGAATCCATTAAATGCTATTCTCCATTACACTGCACTTACAGCTTTTTCTAAGGCTGGGTCAAAACTAAAGATTTTCCAAGTATGGCTGAAACTAATGGAATAGATGATGTTAAACATTTTTGGTTTTTTATGTCTTTTTACTGTCAAATATACCAAGAAATGTATAGGATGCAAAGGTCATTATTTTGGGTACATTACTGTTTGCACAGATTCAAACAGGCATTACACTTGTCCAGAAAAGCATCAGTCTTAGAAAAGGACTTTCATCATGGGTAATACTAGGATTTAAGAAAGAAAAGATTTGACTAGCCAATATGGGTTCCAAGTGCACAGCCACGTTTCCTAACTTGGCAGGCTGGAATTCAGTCAATTTGCTCTTGGCTGATCCAAGGAGAAAAGAAAATACAGCAATAATTTTTAAATTTCCACATCTTTAGTTCATTTGTCTGCCCAAAGGCAACACAGATAATTTACATATCTATTTTTTTGGCATGAAGTTATAGGATACAATTGAGATCACAAATCTAAAGACACAGGCCATCAAACACATGTCCTACTAGACATGCAGTGAGAAAATCTTTTATCATTACTATCAGAATTACGGCATTATAGACCCACCACTAGAGGGTGACAGAATATTATATTTAGTTAATGGTGGGAACTGGGATTGTACACATATGTTAGTGACTATGCTCCAGGACCACAGAATAGCCTTTCTCGGCAGTCCTTTATGCTCTTTGTGTAGCTTCTATTTGTCCTTGAATTCAGCTCAAAGTTTTACTCTAAATCTTTCAAGTTATTAATAGGCTAGGAGAAGGGTTTCTCATGGACCCGCCTTTCCATCTCACATTATCATTTAATACTGTTGCCTAAATTAAAAAAAAATAAAGAAAACCAGAAGTAAAGATAAGGCAGGTAGGCTAAAGCAATGGAATGTTTACAACTATTTTTTTCACTGAAATACAAAGAAAAGGAGGGAAGAATATTTTGAAAGAATTCAAAGTACCTACAAGTACAGTTTATGGAAAGCCTTGGGACATGATCCTAAGTCCACAAAATTATTTTACTTGTATCCTGCTTTCAAGGAAATGGTACAGGTAAGTGATGTTCTTTAGAGTAAGTGGTGAGAGGTGATGATTTTACAGAAAGTTTGGGAAGGGCTGAATCAATTCCTTCTTGCTTGACACCAAACTCGTGCCTTTCATTCCAGTTCTAAAGCAAAGCAAACTTCCCCATCTGCATTCTATTCCTCTATTATGTGTCAAAACTCCTTTTACTTACTTGCAGAATTAAATTAGGTTAAGGAATTAAACATTGCTCATCCAATTGTCCTATTCTTCTGCAGGACTAATGGTCCTTATCAGAGACTGGATTCAGACACAGGGCAATATGTCACTTCCTTACAGGAAAGTGATACTGGGATTTCTCTCACTCCAAAACTTCTACCCCATTCCTATAGCTGAGAATTCATTTTTGAAACAGATACCCTGTTCAATTTAGTGGTCTTGCAGAGAACACCAACAGCCTAGTGATGCCATTCTGCCATCTCCATGGCTTTCATTGGGATGTCATTTTACTTCCACGTTGAAAAGTTCATGGTTGCACTTTGAACTCTCATCTTACCAGTTCTGGCTAAGCTGACAGCCATTAAAACCTTCACACAAGGTTTGATTCCCTTTTTAACTTGTGGCTGCCTTCTGGCTACTGTTGGCTCTTCTAAAACAACTTCTGTTGGAACAAAATCAACATTCATGTGATTGAAAGTAAAGTGAGGACGTGTTTTAACAAGGCAGAACTCTAAGGCAGATCCTTAGATGTCTGGATTTAAAGTAAAGTTTCCTATTGACTTAAATTGGAATTTGGAGCCAGCAATCTGTTACCTCATCATTATTGTCTGAATGTCCATTTAATTTTTCATGAAAACTTGGTAGCACCTGGCTAATGGAGGCTGAAAGTAATTCCTAGCTGATAAGCACTGTTTCTTCAGAAGCATACCTAAGAACAAGAAGTGCCTACACATGCTTCATTTTGCTTTCTTTAACATGTTAGTGCAATACTGAATATATTCAGTATCCTTATCTACTATAGCACTTGATACCATAATGCATGGGAATAGAATAAATACTTCAGTGATAATTTTATTCTAGTAAGCAGTGCTCAATATTGGAGTTTGCATGAGAAAAACAAAAAGTTAATGTTATCTCAAAGAAACCACAGTTGTTCTACTTACAGAGAAATGGGTTTTTTTTTTTCTTATTCAATTGGTTTCACAAAAATTGTTAGTAACTAAAGCCTTTCAGCTGGAGCAATATAATTTCACTCATTTACAGTCCAGACATTAGCAAAATACTTCGTTATTAACATAAGCAATTAAGCTCTCCTTTACAGTAAAATATTCAGCAAATCCATTCAGCACATTCAGTAAATGCTCTTGGAGCTACTGGATGCCCATGTGTCCTTTAAATACATGCTGAGAGACCTCCTTCAGGGCAAAGAAATGAGACTTGTGGCTAATATGGCCAGCATAAACTTTCTACCAATGCAAACAGCTTTACTTGTGGGTAAAAATAACCTTTTCCAACCTCAGAAGAATTCTTTCCATAGCCAAAGTGGTGTAACATCATTTTATTTTAAATGAGAAACAGGTGCTTTTCTTCAAATGAGAAAACAGAGGTTTGGCATGCCCTCTGCACAGACAGGGAACGTGGACTATGTGAGTATTTCAAAGCCTAGAAAGAGTTTAACCTGATTCAAATTTTAAATGACTATGTGTTAGCAACCTATGTAGTTGCCACATTGTCCCTTTTCATGACAGTGCCATGGGTTTATTTAGTAATTGCCGTCCATCCTTGAGTCATGCTGAGGAATTCCACAATGTTTGGACTCTATGACCAGAATGAAAGTTACATTTAGGTAACAGCAGCAATTATGTCAGCTGGTACCAGGAAGGTCCAGGCTGTGATCAAACTTAGACAGGACTGACTCAGCTTGTTATTATATTCAGTACTATGGCACTACAGAGGTGGATTGAAGGAAATTGGCTGAATATTTATGTAGCTCCTACAAAGCTTACCTAAGCTTTAGTTTGCATCTGTTGCCTTTGCTGTCTCTTTGATGCAAGGAACATCTTGAATTGTTTATTCCTTCTCTCAGCTTTTCTGTGTTCACATAATTCTGTCCGTTTTCAACATTTTTGACATTTTAGGTCACTTACAACCCCAAGCTTGTCCTTGAGAAGAATCTCTTCTTCCAAACTACATGGGCTCAAGCCATTTTAATAATACCCCTGTGAAGCTGTTTGTGAGAGAATGATTTCTTTCCAGCAGTGTTCTCTCTCTCCTGCTTAGATTTTTAACTCCTTTGACTTAACTCTGTTCACTCTGGTGGAGAATTCCTATGCATATTTGCAGTACAGCTGCCTTCCTACCTAAGTCACAAGAGGCTCTTAGTAAATGACATTTCGTATTTTGTTAATTCTAGTCACCTATTTCAATAACAACATCTGGGACTCTGGAGAGTTCAGAAAGCTTTTTGACACATTCTTGATGTTTCAGAACAAAGGAGTAAGCCATGAGTTGTCATCTATAATTAGCTGAGGTGGCTCAGAAGAACATCTTAAAATCTAAATATACATTTTGTCATCATCTACAGGGGATTGTCATGGACTCATTCAGGGTATGTAAGTAAAAAGGAATGTTTTATGAATGTAACCTGGGTGCACGTGTTAAAGGATATGCTACTTTAATTTGGTACAAGCGTTTTAATTCCCCAAATGGAAGCACTAGGCTAATAGTGAAATCCAGTTTTATTAACTCACTTCAAAAACACAGGTCCTCTCCAAATCAAAATCCATCTTCTCTAAAGCTCTAGGCATTTCTACCATTTTTGGTATAAATTATGTGAGACCAACTCTTGAATTTTGCAGTCCTGAGTGTAAAGCTTCACATGATTTAGCCTCAAATGAAATTCATGGCATTAACTTAAATATAGCTTTCTTTACATTTTCAGCAGCAGTAGATGGTTTCTTTGCCAGACAAAAAGATGGTGGGATTTGTGTTTTTATCAGGTTAGACAATTTAAAAATTAAATAGATATATATATATGTAGGCTCACCAGATACTCTGATATCACATACTTCCACAAACATACTTTCATATATGAATCCTTGTATATTTTTGAGTATATAATAATAAATCCAGGAAGGCTGAAAGACTGAGGTACAACAGAAGCATGAAGTAGCATTACATCATAGTTTTCCCAGCTATAGAAGCTAATGTTTAATGGAAAAAAGTAAAAGTCCAGCTCTGGACCCCTCAGTACAAGAAGCACATGGAACAATTGGAGAGAGTCCAGAGGAAGGCCATGAGGATTATGTGAGGGCTGGAGAACCTCTCCTATGAGGACAGGCTGAGAGAACTGGAGAAGGCTGCAGGGAGACCTCACAGTGACCTATCAGCACCTGAAGGGGGCCTACAGGAAAGCTGGGAACAGACTGTTTGCAAGGGCGTGCAGTAATAGTATGAGGGGCAATGGTTTTAAACTATGAGGGGCAATGGTTTTAAACTAGACCTGGGCACGTTTAGATTAAACATTAGGAAAAAGTTCTTTACCATGAGGTTGGTGAGGCACTGGAGTCAGCTGCCCAGAGAAGTAGTGGAGGCTCCATTTCTGGAGACATTCAAAACCATGCTTGCTGAGGCTCTGAGCAACCTGATCGAGTGCAGGATGTCCCTGCTCACTGCAGGGGTGGCCTTTGAAGGTCCCTTCCAACCCTATGATTCTATGTCATCATTCTGGATTTTTTGGGGTATTTTTAAGGAAAATATTGCCAAATGCCTTGCAGCCCTTTAATAGCTGAAAGCTCCCCTTCCCCCCCTAAACATGAAACATAAGCATATTTTTTACTTATTGTTGCTATGATGAATTCACCAAGAACAGCCTGAACTGTTCTATGACATTCCAATGACATCCCAAAGCATCTGCTTGGGCTGGGGCTAGGTATAATATAGGAATCTGTTGTTTCAAAAAGTGGGAACCAGGTGCCTTTTTGCTAGCAGCAAAAGGGATGCTGCTCTTCTTGCACACAGGAGCCAACTTATTAAAGCACTGACCAAGTGAAATGAGAGTTTGATCATCTGCTCTGTCAAGAGAAGTTCAGAATTTTACTTCCAATAGGAAGGTTCCAAACCCAGGCTGGTACTTATTCCAGGGAGAAGAGAGAAGATCCAGGGTACTCCTGTACATCTGAAGCTCGGCCACCATGCAGAAAAGAATTTGGGATTCGTTGGGCCACAGAAAACAGAGAGCAGACATGTACATCCATATTTACTTAGGAGTGGTGAGATTCATCATCTGGGGCAGCTGATGTATTTTTTGCCTTTTTATGTGTTAGATAGGTGCACATATACTTACAAAATGGGAAACTAACACCAAGATAACACTTTGAGTTTTGGGGTCTAGCTTGTTTTTCTTGACATGATCTCTATTTTCCTTTTTATTCATAGCTCAAACTTTTTGATGAGTGGTCTCAAAAGACTTTAATTCTTTATTCTGCTCAATTATATTACATTATAGGCAATGCTGCATATGAGACATGGGTATTTTGGGCGCTGGGAAACTCTCAGGTTACTAATTGCTATTGCTGTGCATATGGTATTAAAGCAATGCCAGGCTTCCTAGATATGACTTTTATTTTTTTTTATGAATTATAATTGAAGGGTTTAGGAAAGCTACATCTGCCATTTACTTCAGGAAGCAATTCTGCATGTCCAAAGGATCTGTACTGTCCATAAAACTGAAAAATGTCCAATGTATTTACTGCAATGTCAAGTGAGGACACATGAAATATGCTTGAATATTTTGAATTTGGATAATATTCATCTTGCTCAGAGGATTTTTTGCTTCACCCATAGCTGCTAAAATATGCCTGCATGAAACTCGAAGTTGTGTCACTACACAGAGAGAATTAAAGATTCATTTATCCAGAGAGAACAAAACAGGGAAGAGAAATTTTCTTTGTATTGTTCAAGCAGATAAACTTGTACTGCTTCAGTTAACATACATACATGTATGACTGATATGCATATATATATTATGCATGTTAAATACACAATGTGCATATATTGATATAAAAATAGAAACTGATGCACATGTAAATGAAATTATTTAATGTTTACTCATATACTGGGCAGCCTGGTGTAGTGGGAGGTGTCCCTGCCTATGGCAGGGGGGTTGGAACTCTATGATCTTTAAGGTCCCTTCCAACCCGAACTATTCTATGATTCTATGATTCTATATAAATCTGTGTTAGATATATATATATATATATTTGAAAGATGCAGTAAAAACCTAATGTCAGCCAGAAAAAAAGGCTGGTTAAGCTAGAAAAAGTGCTTGTTTTATGAAAATGTGAAAATGCAATTCACAGCATTTTATGTAATAGTCTACAAATTACCAGATACCAGAGACTGCATTTCTGGACCTGAATAGTACTAAAAGTTGCAACTAAGGGCAAATAGAAGACACTTGTTTACAATGCAAAGGCTTAGTCAGTACTATATGCAATATGGCAATCTGCATAGCAGAGGATATAATGCTTTGTAATGTGATTTTTCTGTACATATCAATTCCTACACACATGAACAGACTCAACAATGGCCCCATTAATTTCAATCATTATAAAAAAGGAGAAAGTACAGGAAATAAATTGCTGAATTAAAGGGGGATTAATGCATAACTGATGTGTTTACACAGTGATATGTTTACCTTATTTACTGGGTTGTAGTCCTACTTTATAAAGACATCACCAAAGCATATAAAAACGTAACGGAGAAGGGATGGCAATTCTGTTACTGAAGCTGCTGTTGATAATTTCATTCTTGTGAGTGTGTGCTTGTGTGTGAGAGAAAGAGACAGAGAGATTCCAAGCAGAACTGCTGAACTCTGTCAAGACTGCACCCAAAGGAAAGCACCATATGCCTGTGCTTCCCCAAACATTTGGGTGCCCTACCTTAAGATGCAATGGATGAGAGACTTTAACTCTGGTAGGGAAAATGAAAAATTGTAAAAAATAAATATTTCATCTTCCCATGAAATAACACTCAAATGTATAAAGGTGTATCATCTGAGAAAGAAGATGAGACTATTCCTCCATTTGGACTTTCCCAATACTGTTTGCTACCTATGATTGAAAAGGAAGCAGTCTGTGTCTTGTGTTTATCTCTGGTTTCCTTTATTATGAACCCATGGCTATAAGTGCATGAGGAAGAATTAAGAATGGAGAGGGCAAGAGAAACAATAGGGAAAGAGTGACTGAAGAAAAGGTTTGCTGCTGAAGGGAAGAAAGAAAAGGTATGGGAAGGAGAGAGGAGGGAAGGGAACATGGCATAAATCCATTCCTTTGCCTTTTTGAGAGCCCTACACTTGCTAGTTGTTTAAAAACTAGCAGTATTTCATGATAAAGGTGTTAGAAACAATATTAAAAACATAGGAAAATGGAAGAACAGCTCCTCTGGAGGTGAAAGGCATCTGTTGCACTGGTGGCAGGGGATCTGAGCAGCACCCTTACCTGCTTGTCCCTTCCTCTTTCCACTGGCAGAGTACACTAGGAGAAGTGGGAAAGTCTGATATTTGGGTAATTCATGTCATTTGGATAGCAAGAGGATGTGCTGGTATGATGTGAAGCACAACTGAAAATTTTATAGCTGCCAAACAGCTGAACCTGGAGTCAGTTCTCTATGAACAGGAGCTCCGCTATGAAGGGTGTAACATTGTTTAAATATTCTGAAAACTGAAGTTCTGTACGTCCTGGGCATAACAACCAAAATTACTGAAAACCTGATCTCACAACGTTTTGCTTGTATTTGAAAATATAGACAACACAAACTTCCCCTCCTCCAAAGCATTACTGAAAATTTCTTTACACTAAGATCCTGCTGGGAAAATCCTATAAAGAAGCAAGGTTAAGCAACATGAAGTAAATACTACCCAGGAACTCCCAGAGTGAACACCTGATTATAAGCGTGTGAAATGAGACTCACACAGAGTGCAGCACAAAGTTTAAAACATACCCTGTGAGCAAATCATCAATATTGTACAAAAGCACTTTTGGAGAATGTATGTTACTTTTGGCATGTCTAAACTTTGGAGAATGAGGTCTTGCAATCTTAATAATGTGCTCCAAAAGTAGTTTTTATGGGTGATAATATAACACATGGACATAAAAGACCAGATGGATTCCAAACAATCTTAATAATATATTATATATATTTCTTTATGCTTACATGCTTGCTTAAAGAGCTACAACTCTACGGGTGCCATATAAATATTTAATAATGATAATTTAGAATACACTGATATAATATCACATCTGGGTATTTTATATCCTTATTCCAAAATGGACTGAATTTAATTATATGCCAGCTCTGTTGGATTCACTGAGCTTGTTCATGAGAGTAAGCAATTAGCACTTGGCTTCATTAAGTTTATATTTTGATACTTTCCACAGTAGAAGAAAACATTACAATATGGGCAGAATTTAAATAATTGCTTAAAAGTTAAGAAAATGCTTCAGTGATTTTCTGACTAACAGCAAATTTAAATACATGCACAAATGGCTTCATGCACTGAACCGATCAGCAATGTTAATTTTTTTTTTCTAAAAACCTCAGAAAATGCCATAATATACTTTTTTCTCTTTCAAAAAAAAATTAAAATAAAAATACCATGTTTTTTGTACATGATGTTTCAAAATTAACCTGTCAAGAGTGTTCTGTAAACAGTCCATGATGTGCTGAATAATGACATCCAAGTTACTTTCACAAGTGAAAAGTTGGCTTCATGCATTTCTTCAAAACCTACTGGAATATTTAGAGGTTTTTAGACCTGTTTGGCAATAAAGGGTACCCTTTCTGAAGGCAATGTGTACTTCTTGAACCAAACAGCCCTAAAATGGAAATTAAGGGTACTCCTTAGATTACTTTAATAAACACATTAGTATTTATGATGGTAGCAATAAAATTAAAATGTGTAAGGCAGATCCAAGACATGAACAAAGTAACACTCATATTTCAGACTGTTAAATTCAGAACAAATACTGTCCAAATACTACGATAATGTAAAAAGATGCATAAAAACTCATTTTGTATGGCTAATCCAATAGTCTTCCCCTCAAAATATGTTCAAACTCGTATAAGATACAGAAAAGTAAAGTGCAGGACCTCTCTCCTCACATTTAAAACTAACAGTTTTCTTATGCAATACATGCCAGTCCTTTGTACTGCCATCTTGGCTTCTAAAATTAATTTTATTTATGCAAGAATATAAACTTGTTTTGACAGACTCAGAAAAAGTGATTCTAATTGGGATGGTTTTGACGTTGCTCAACTGGTTTTCACATTAATACAATGCAGTAATTTCACATTCTTGTGCATTTTTTGAAGTCTGTTACAAATTATGGGCACTATGAGTGCTAGGGCAAATTAATTTTAAAAGCTACTGCTTTACTGCTAGCTACTACTAGCTATGTACTGGGGATACACTGCTGTGTTCCACCACAAGAACCTTAGACTGACCTATGCCGTACTCACACAATATGCTTGCTGGATGTAAAATGTAAAATGGAAATTCACATTTTCTTATGAAAATCAGTTGTGTGAGCTTAGCTTGACTTTTCCCATACTGTGACTGCAAGGTAAAAAACTACTTTAAAAAAACCCTGAACCAAGCCCAGGAGTTTTGTGTATTATATGTTTTTTTTTTTCCCCTTATAGGTAGAACAGTGACTCACTGGCATGACATGTTTATTACACTGAGGTCTTTTTACCTCTGCTTCCTTCCTCTGCTCAACTGTGATTACATTCTTGGACTGGAGAAGTGCTGTCTCTATGACCAGGAGGGAAAGAATATATTTTCATGAAGAGATGACCATTTTTATTGAGCATTTGCACTTCAAACCTAAGTTTAAGGTGATAACAAACAAGGCTATTTGTGCTAAATACGATGGGGCTCAGCACCACATAAACGCTGCAAATGGTTTGCAATATGTCACTACGTATATATGTGTATGTATATACATTATGTGTTACCTTGGATACAAGGCTTGCTCTGTAGGCAGCTAACTGCTTCAGATATTCCTTCTTGGCAGCTTCAGTTTTCTTTTTGTATACCTAAAAACAAAGAGTGTCACATTGGTAAATTAATCTGGTCTTGTTTTTATAGATCACTGGTGTGTCTCATGCATCTTCATAAAGTCTTTCTAAGTAAACAGCCTTTCCTCCTCACGCTGCTTAAAGAGAGAAATAAAAAACATTGAGTATTTTAAAGAAAATATTGTTCCAACTGTGAAACACTCTTTATCTACACAGCAGTACTGAAAAAACAATATCATCTTGGGTTTATGGGGCATTCTTGGAAATAGGACTTTTAGGGACAGGAGAAGGCAGGCCTGGGCCTCTCCACTGGCTTCAAGTCATGAGACCAGTTAAAACCCTAAAACCCTGTGGGGGAAATGTGAATGTGCAGACAGACATTTGAGCTAAATGATAACACCACGTAGATCAGCCAAATGGCTTTCATTCTTCCCCAGCAAAACTGTTGGGGGCAGTCAAAGAAGCTTCATGGAGCTGGTAAGGATAACAAATGTTAGTAATTATTCAAGACTTGATCCCATATTGCTCTAATCAGCTTCTCAGGATCATGGATCTATTTCTGTACATTTCTCTCAACTCACCAAATTATTTTAAATGTGGCATGTGCACAGTTTCATAATGGATTAAAGAACTTGGAGAATCACTTCAATTTTGCCCAGATTTCACTTCTGTAACATGAGGTTGCGTAAGTGTATGTAGATATTTAGAGTTGAAAGTTTTCAGGAGGAAAATCAGAACCAAGCAATCATCTTGGATTCATGTTTCTAAGCAGGATTGAATCCTAGCCTTCCATATTGCAGGAAAATGCTTGAAAAACCTACAAATGGGAGGCTTAAAAGTCAGGGAGACAAACTAAAGGGAATAAAATTTGGTTTTTAAATTAGTTATATTTCACAATTTGTAAGTCATATGCTCAGGGCAGAGATTAATTCCTGTGTTCATGGTATTTGGGATTCACAATACAATGCAAAATGGAACTGCAGCTTTGAGTCTCTGCAGTTCAATTCTGCAGGCAAGCACACAATCTAGGCAACCGTGGAAAGCCTCCATGAAGATACTAGAGACTATTCACCTTCCCACTCTGTACTGCCTTGTCAATCAGGTGTTTGGGCAAAGGATGGGTAAACTATTAAAAGCTGTTTTGAGGTGTTATCCTGAATTCCATGGCTGAAAAACATCCCCACCCCAGAAGAAGAAACTTTATGAAGCTTTAAAGTGATCAATGATCTGTTTGGATCTTCCCAGTGCCCGGCTAAAACCAGTGCAGCCCCATAACGGAGAGGAGCTGGTAGCAGTGAGTGTGCACACTGAGGACAATACAGTTGAAGACTACAAAAAGAGAGCGTTAATGTCAGGCTGCAAGAATCCAGTACATAATTTTTATAAAAAATGTGCTTGTGGAACATTTTTTGTTTTACTGAGGTTTTTCTTTCACAGAACAATCCTTAGATACAAGGTGGCAAAACTCAGAGGCTGCCTAAAAGGATTAAAGATTTTGCTTCCCAGGGAAGCAAAAGATCTTAATGGAAATAGAGAAGACTTAGGCTTCTAAAATCGTAAATATAAAGACAGAGAGGAAAAAAGATTGGCTTTAGCTGTGCAGCTCTATCTGTGCACCCTTGTAATTTCTCCAGATTAAGATAAATATATAGTGTTGGCTGATCTCCTACTGTTTTGGGAAAAAAAAAAAAGATAACACTTTGCTTTTAAAGTTGTGATCACTTGTGATTATTAAGGAAATGCATTGTTTGTTTTGAAAATGAAAAAAAAAAGAAATAGACAACAATCTGCTCCTAGCTGCTGAAATGAATTTAGCTTGACCTACAGAACAAAGACTAAGTTATACCACTTTATATATTGCAATGATCATTCTGATAGTCAGTTTAAAAACCGGAGCTGAACAAAGAATTTTACACAGAATAATGATCTTCCAAAGATCATGGATCTCCTTCTCCCACATTGGGGTTTGTTTTGCATTAGACAAATATAAAAATTATACACTCCTGCTGTGCTTTTACAGTCACAGCATATTGGAAGAGAGTCCTCTGGGACATGACTTTTTGTTCAAATAGTCATATTGTACACGGTTAACTCAATAATATGAATGTAACAACAATTCTGTAAATCTCCACCTAAAATATCACTACTTCATGGAAGATAATCAGGAAGCTGATATTTATTTCCTCCCTCTACATCTCCCATGTTCATTGTCTATATAGCCTTGCCCTCTGTTCTTCGTCTTCTGGTGGGCCAAGTTGTCACATGAACTCTATGTCTTTCATGATGATATAAACATTAATCATGTAACAGTAGGTCATTACAGTAAAAAAGTTTGAAGAAAGTTTTTTGATGACCTCAGTCAGCTTTGATGTTTGGCATTGGCCAGAGAGGACCCTATAGGCTGGCTTGTCTGGAAAGGTGGTCAACTCACCCCACCTTGTCCTTGTAAAGTCTTAGGAAGAGAACAGCTTGAGGTGTCACTGTCCATATGCTGTTGTCCTTTTGAAGATTCCCACTGTTAAGGCCAACATACAAGTGGGTTGATGATCCCCAAAATGATAATTTTAGAAATTTGAATTGGTCCTGGCTTATACTAAAAATTAGTGTAAGTTCCTGTCTGGGGGGTTGTTTGTTTTCATTAAGTGCAAGGGCTGGCTGTCAATATTTTTTTCTGAAGATAAATGGATGTGGTGCTGACAGTGGGTACCTGTTCACTGACTTGATGCTTACACTGCACTTACGAAGCCAGGGCAAGTGTGGAGTATCTTTGCATTCGTAGAAGCACTTCAAACAGGTTTGAAGCAACTCAGCTGCCCCTTCTGAACTGTTTTTTATTAATTTTTTTCTTTTTTTTTTGCAACTGTGAGAATTTTTAGCCCTCAGGCTTAAATATTTCTGTGTTGTAGTAAGCACAACAGAGTTGCATCATTGCAGTGTTTTTGGGAAGGGAAAGCGCTTGTGTCCTCATTCAAGTGCACTCAATAAAAAAATGGGTGAACCTCTTTTGAGTTTCACGCTCAAGATGGGGAAAATTTGGAAACACATAATTTCCAGTAATGCATTAAATATTTTTCCTGTAACAAGACACAGGCTTCTGTTCTGTTTCTTATCTATATTGAATAGTGGCATTATTGAATTTTATTCTTAACATCTCAGATATCTCTTATACAGCCATTTTTCCCTCCTCTGTCAAGCAAGCAACAATTATGAAATAAGTAACTTGACAGG
Organism: Turnix velox; assembly: GCA_013400935.1. Classification (NCBI taxonomy): domain Eukaryota; kingdom Metazoa; phylum Chordata; class Aves; order Charadriiformes; family Turnicidae; genus Turnix; species Turnix velox. The sequence continues at coordinate 195,849 of VZTY01014769.1, read as the reverse complement.
AGCATATACTTATGGAATTAAGTAATTTCTAGCTTGCCTTAATTCAATTAACATGATAATTGAATGTCAACTGATTGTCATTCAGGCAGTAAAGGCCTATTGTGATTCAGCAGCAGATTTGTTTCCTTACACAATATTTTATTTTCTATATTGTCTCAATTGTGCAAAAACATAATTTCTGTATATGTAGGCTGGGTCAGCTTAATTTATTCTTATTCTTTTCAGCTTGTTATAGAAACCCCAAAACACTAAGATTATATTCATTTGTCTAAAAATGGAAACTACTGGCATTATTTTCCTACTGTGCTCCGTGAATGCAAATTTACACAGCATAATAGACAGGTTCTTAGTTTACTATTTAATTACATTCCCAGAGAGCATGCAGTAAGGTAGCTTCAAGTTCCTTTACACTGTTCAGAAAAGCAGGCATCAGGCAGAAGATGATCCTTTCCAAAACAAGTATGAAACTTTATCTTGTACATGCAAATACATAACATAGCATCTGAATTAGCCTACCAGGGAAATGAATGCCCTGTGCACTCCCACTCTGAACATAAAAGCTTGGTACCAAACCCCAGACCATTCCATAAAACACTGCACCACAGATCCTTTGGCTCAGGCTCTCTGATCTGACCATACATGTGAACCACCACTGTAGCAACCTACACTGAGGGCTAAACTCTTTCTATTAATAGCAAAACACATCCTTAACCCACTTTCTCTAGGTTTTATTTTGAGATAGGGGTATTGTGGGTTACATGGCTACCCACAAGCACTCACAAATCCTAGATTTACCAAAACAAAATGAAAGCAGAATATCATAGAATGGTTTAGGTTGGAAGGGACCTTAAAGATCATCCAATTACAACACTCCTGCCACGGGCAGGGACACCTTCCACTGCTTTTCTGTTCTATAAGACCTGCTTCTGGTCATGTTTTGCTTTACATATTTAAACTGCTGCTTAGGTTCTTGTCTTCTTGGATCATAAGTTCCTCAAGGTAGGCTTTGTATCTCCTGTGCTCTTCTACTTGCTGGATACTATGAAGGTATGATTTATGTAACAGAAATATACCGGTAATGCCTTGAGCCAAATTTTTGTTCTGTTTAGTCATTGAACTTCATCTCAATTTGCTTCTGGAAGACTAGTAGCACATCAAAAACAACTAAGTAGCAGGACTCGTATTCCATCTCATGTGGCTTGCACCCTTGTCCTCTTGGGGGAAGAGATCTCTCTTCCCCCAGCCATCATCACAAAAGCCAAAGCAGACATTCGAAAGCCAGCAAATACGCCCTCAGTTCTCAATACCAGGTGCAAATGGAAGGCAGCACCACTGACTACAGTCCCCTTTGATTCTACAGACTTAGAGATAGGGAGCTAAACTGACTGATGCTTGTAGGAGAGAGACTTTCAGACTTTGTACAACGTGGTAGTCTGAAAAAGTTTTAAGTCTCTTAGCTGACAAAAGCACACTACAAAGAACCGCACTACTTCCCTGACTTTGCCTAAATGGCTGCACAGGGATGACAAAAATGATGAAGTTTTCAGCTTATCTTGTGGATGCCTCCTTAGAGCTGACATTTGCAAGCAAGTCATATTTGTCTTTTTAGAAATGATATAAAGGTGCTTGCATTCATTTTGATGGAAGTTTACAATAACGCCCCAAAAAAGACATATTCAAAAATAGCAAATAAGAAAGTATCATGACAACTTTAGACTTTTTGGCCTCTCTAATGCTACTACCCACGGGAGTGTCCTTTTCACAGGCTACACTTACAGGAATGGCATCTGATAAAATAAAGTAAGCTGTAATCCAGAATTAAATTCCGCATTCACATTGTCATTCCTGACCCCACATTCCTGTGCTTACAGAGAAAACTTGTATTTCTTTCCAAGTGGGAGTCATATCTCTAGTTTTAATATTCTGATTTTGCAGCAAAGGCACCTACAGCTGCACATGCTTGTCCAAAATATAGAGAGAAATATTCCCACAGCAGTCAGAAAAAAACCCAAACAAACCCTCAGAATTGCTTGATGGATACTGAAATATGTTACCATTTGATTTTTAATCTAAGTACATACAGTAACAGAAAGAGGCCCAGGGCTAGCTATATGGCTCAGCAGTCTCTTTGACTGTAGAGCATGAAAAAGATGCTGATGACCTATCAGAGGCTTAGGGGAAAGAATTCAGTCTTTCTGGCATGCAGGGGAAAGATCACAGGCCAAATTCAGATCCAGCACACACACAGTGAGACTCAATGGAGATCATTGGAAATTGCAGCCATTTGTGCCAGGCCTAAATTTGACCTTTTAGGCTTGATGCTTGCAGCTTATAGGAAACAGGAATCTAAATTTTATCAAAAGCATGCTGGATGAAAGTTGGGTACAAAGCAAACAACATTAAATACATGATTTATGTGGTGATTATTTGCACTTGCTGGTATTCTTTTTTTTTTGAAAAAAACCAAGGATGTGTGCCTGAATGGAACATAGTAATTGGACCCAAATCCAGTGCTGTAGGCATATGATTTAAAGCCATGGTCTTATTGAGCTTGAATGTATGGATAAATGGTAGAGAAGAAGAATGAGTAGAAAATTATGGCTATTACTTATGGATGCTGCTGTGGCAGTATTTGGAATCCAGAATCCTTTTGGCTCAGCTCCTTCCAAGTACAAGAACATCTTTGAAGATCAGTTATAGTAAATGTTTGAATCGGGCATTAGGAGGAAGTTCTTCAGAATGATGGGTGGTGAGACCCTGGAGGGGGCTGCCTGGCAAAGTTGTTGTGATCTCACCCCTGGAGATATTCAGGGCTGAGCTTGATGAGGCTCTGAGAAGCCTGATCTAACTTATAATGTCCTCATTGCATAGGAGTTGTACTAGATGACCTTTGAAGACCCATTCCAAATCACCACATTCTGCGATTAACTATGTAGCCACATTTGGTAACTAGCTAGAATCTGTGGCCATTGTTCATAGCAAATATACATCAGGAATTCAACCTAGACTGGGGAGTTTCTCATGTTCCCTGTGATTTCAGTGCTCCTAGGAGACTGCAAGAAGACCCAGCTGCCAGCTGGGCTGAGGATAAGGCCAGCAGATAATGGCCTACTCACCCCTCACAGAGTAAGATGCAACAGTTACAATGATGACCTGTATTGATATAATTCATTTTTTTGCAGCAGAGGAGAAGGTTTTACCATCTCAAGGGCAGAGTGTGGCCCTGCTCAGCCTAGTGCTAGGTAGGAGAGGGAGGCAGCAATTGCCATTAATCCTGCAGCAAAAAATGCACAGCAAACATGGGGCTTGATCCAGCACCAATCCAAAGTCAGTTGAAGTTAAGGGATTCAAGGTAGAAGCCAGGGTAATAGAACAATCAAAAGATGCAAATTTTTATATATGTACATAGGAATGAGGGTGCATGTGTGCCCCATCTCTAGTGTTCAATACCAGGTTGGATGGGTCTTTGAGCAGCATGGTCTTGTGGGAGATGCCTCTTCCTTTGGCAGGGAAGTTAGAATGAGATGATTTTTAACATCCTAAATGGTTCTATCTCTCTATGATTGTATGATTCTATTCTTGGCCCATTTGTGTTCTGGCTCATTAAGCCCAGCTGCTTGAAGAGAAAGAGAGAAAAAGCAGATACCAGGGTGAGGAGCAGTTGCTTTAAACTCTTTGCACATTCATCTAGAGCCTGAAAGGGGAGAAGCAATTTCAGGACAGAATCAGTGGATGTCCCAAATAACCCTAAGGTGGGACGCTGGCAAGAGAGACTTTCCTCGTGCCAGTAGCTGGGAGCAGAGGCACAAGGCTTCTCTCTGCTGTGACTATTCCTGAGTCTATTTTGCTTGTAATTCACTTTGGCAGTACACACACACAGATGTGCCTTTGCTTCCTATTCTCATTTAGAAAAATAAAACAAAGCTAAATTTAAACCTTGCGTGGTTGTTTATCTATTAAACTGAAAGTACATTCTCATCCTCTTACAAGTGTGTTAAAGTTATTCCTTGGAGATTTCTTCATTAGCACAGAGATTATTTAAAAAAAAAAAAGAGCGCCTTTTAAAAGAGGGAACAAGAGTTAGATAATCACCTGTATATGAGCATATATATCACAGTGAATAATCCATAAATTTATATTTTCAACATGCTACACTTGAGGGAAGGGGACATAATTTAGGTGTCCCCAGAGGCCAGGCAGAGCAAAGACCTCTTAAAACATCAGTCTGACTTGTGGTGTTTCATGTTATAAGAGAAGCTCCAAATTGTTGGCTAGCATTACTTGTAAAGCCCCTCCTGATCTATCTGATTCATACCAGTGCTGGATAATGTGCTGCTAAGTCAAAAACTTCCCTATGATTGAAACTTATAAATCATGCTTTGCTATTTTCCATGCCCAAGTCAGTCTGGGTTATTTTTAGTGATCAAAATAGAAACCCTTGGAAGCTTGTGGTTTATAGCAAAAATGGCAACTGCATTGCAAACATTGACACTAATGCACGAAGACTTCAATTTACTTAAGTATTGCTAACATACAATCCAAGTTCCACTGGATGTTAAAGAATAAACTGCAGCTTTTATCTAGTGGGTCTTTGAGCACCAATAAGGAGTAAATGATTTGATTTTGTGAGCTCCGAGGATTTGTCAGCTGCCTCCTAAGTGTAATTCTGGCTCCTCATATTCCTGCTGCTTCTAATTTAGCAGGACAGGCTCATAATTGAAGCAAATTAACTATTTACACTTGCCACTTCTACCGGGGGAAGAGGACACATCAGCAGGAAAGAATGAGTGGGAAATTAAATTCTTCCCACTTGTGTCAGATCTGCCCTTATATAAACACATTAGCAGTAATTTCATGAGGCGTCAAACATAGGAATAAATACTGAGGGATAAAATAATGAGGTGTTGCTATTGAGCTGAACTGCTGCAGCTAATATTACTGTGTATGAATTATGCAGCCTGAAAGAAGGCATATGTTGCAGCACTCAAAGACTTGCTTTGCCTGCTCCATCTGATCATTAAGTTTTGGGTCCCCTAGGTGAACCCATCCCTCTTCCCACTGCAAAGCTGGTGCAATATTAAACTAAACACTCTGAAACACACACACACATGTGCACACTAAGCTGTTCATATGAGGCCAAATCCATTCCTGCTAGAATCCTAGTTAAGTCACTGATGTTGCACCAGAGCTTAGTTGTGTTGAATGCTGAATAAACATTCAATTCCATTTTTAGAATAACAGCACATTCATTAAGGCCTTTGGCTGAAGTTTTTAACTTACACTAGTGTAAACAAGAACATTTTGTTTGTAATTTGCCACATCTATTACAGCTTTACTATGACTCCAATTAGAAACTTAAGGTTCATTTAGTACACTCACATCTGGTACTGATTTAAAATTACTTTCCTTTTTCATCTAAGGACATAAAATGACCTAAGTAGCCTTTTAACCCAATTTGAACCAGCATTCTGTCTGAAAGCCAGAGCCTCCACCACTTAGCATGCTGAACCCTCTTTCCCGGGGGCCATTTTTCTCACATTTGCAGTAAAAATGTGTGCAAGGGGCAAAGATGTACATAAAAAAGCTATAAAAACAGGATGCACAGTACTGACTAAGGAGACGATAGAGTGATTCTAAGAATATCTGAAAAATATCTCTGTGCTATGGGTACACCACTGGGGAGAAGGTACCTCAGCATAGTACTGCTACAGCTGCTTTCCCTTCACAGGTTTATTAATCTGAAGAGTTTTAGAGAGCTTTTGCAGAGAAAATTTATTGAAAATGCACAGTTCCTGCCTCTGATTATGTCTAATTATTTTTCCCTGTTCAGAATTTGAGCAGAAACCGTGACAAATTCCACTATGACCATTAAAGTCCCTTTAATTTCTGGACTCCTCTGTGCAGATAGATTTGGACAAAAAAGCACAGAAACATGGACAGTATTGTTTGCAAATAGGCCCTACGAGCTCAGAAATTAATGGTAGCAGTTATAGAATAAGATCCAAAAGTGCATATAGTAAAATGAAGGTGGAAGTATAGTGGTATCTGTTTTAATCTAATAAACAGCAACATTTTCACATTAAGAGCATCAGTGTATCCCATTTTGAGTATAACTCTCCCCAAACTTCAGAAATGCACCCGCTATCATCTAGTTCATAAGATCAAATAATTTTTTCGTCATTCGAATCCTGTTTTCTCAGATATTTTCTTAGATTCTTCAGAGTTTGAAAAACATATGTGAGTCTTGCACAAGCTCTTTCAAGCTTAGGCCTAGTAAGTCAGGTTATCAAAATTTTGTTGCAAAGGCTTGGACATACAGATGCTGCCCTTAGGTCATTGCTGCACTGAGTTTCAATACCTTTATTTATTCTGTGGTCAGTCTTCAGGAACAAACAAGAAGAATTCTATGCATTTCAGAAAAAGCTGGCTCATTGTAGGTACAAATGTTTCATTTCAGCATGAAAACATGAAGTTATTCTTCTTTCACAACAGATGCATTATATTTTACTTTCTGGTTTATTTATATTTACAATTTAAATAGTAAAAGGAGTTCCAATTCAGGAAACATAATTTGGAAGCATAATTATATTTAAATTTCAGAGCAAGCATTAGATTCTAAAACATAAAAGCCAGAGCTTTATGATAACTGAATCCCTTTCAGCAAGTATAATTTATCAATAAACCATTCCTCTAATGATGTTATTGTTTCCTTATTTAGCCATTTTTGAATTTCTGAAGCTTCTTTAATGCCAAATTCCAAATGCTACATTAATCATTTGTATTTTTAGAGTCCAATTTTACTACCAGAGACAGAGGTTTCGTAACAGTTACTAATGCTCTGGATCTGAAAAATTAGGCCTTTAAAATACAGACTATCTAGTCAGTTAAGAAGCCTTGTAATCATTACTTTGTACTATTAGATCCCTAATGGAATAAAGAATGAGTTTAAATTTATTCTAGAAAATAGGATAGCCAATTTTTTTTAAATTGGGACGTTTTATTCTTTTTGAACAGAGCTAGATTAGAAAGAGCCTGGGCCTGCAGTTTTAACAATGTTCTTAATACATGATTGAATAGGCAAAATGAGTCAAAGAGCAACAAAGATATGCTAAACCAAACTCTTGAAATAATTGGCTTAAAAATCTAGTCGCAGGCATTTTTTTCATGGATATATCATATGGATTCCATAACACATCATTCTACTGTGTTCCTACTGAAATTAAGAACAACAGAGATAAGGAAAATAATTTTTTTCCTGTTGTTCCAGTAGGACTTATTCAATTATTGCTTTCAACCACAAATAGGAAATCCAAGTTAAAGTTGGATATTCAATGATTTATGGTATTTTCTTAAAGAGAATTCTAAGGAAAGACTTCAAATTCCTGTTCATACTACTGACACAACAACTTCAAAGGAAATGTGCATTTTAGATATTTATAAGGTTTATATCCACTATATAGTCTTGGATTACTATTCATGTAGTCAAGTTTCCTGTGTGGTAAGCAGGGTGAATATTATGGAAGGAAATACTGCACCACTGCAATAGCCACAAATAAAAGTTCATTATGAAAGTTAGAATAAACCAAGCACAATATAGTCATAGTCATAGTCATCTAGGTTGGAAGGGACCTTTCAGATCATCAAGTCCAACCACCATCCCCACTCTTGCAAGCTTCATACCTGGACAGGGACTTGAACCCTTGACCCTTAGATTAGGATATCTCACAAAGTAAATTATTTTTGCTTGGTGTCATCACTAGAGAGATGTAAGATTAACAAGAGAGAAGTCCAGGTCTCTGCCTTTCACCATTTCAGGGAAATCCACAATCCCATAGGCAAGTAAGATGAATCCAAGATAAAGCTCTAACTACTTGGAGCACTCCAGAGCTCCACTTTCAACACAGGCAGTGATTCTGGGCAATGACCTCTCTTCAGAATAGGAAGCAATTTAATCCTGATATCACACTCTGTAGTTCCTTAGCTTTGGCAGGAGGTCCTAACCAAGTAAGGACAGAGAGCAAGCTTCTTACAAGTTTAAGCAATTTGTTGAGCAGTGGCTACTCCTGCTGGGGCTCAGCTCTGTCCCTCCTGCCAGCTGGCAGGGATGTGGAACAAGGAGAAATGGCATCAATATTTCTTGCATGTGAACTTAATCAAAAACATAGTCCATATTTTTTCTGAGTCAAAAGTGAACACCCATCACCATGGTTTCAAAATTTAGTGTTTGACTATGACACAACTGCTTAACTGGGAGATTCTTAACAGCGTGTCAGATTTAGGATGTAACCTTGGTCTTGGCTGAACATACTGAAAAAAAAAGTTAGAAGAAAGACAACACAACAAACCACCCCTCATGCACCAGTCCAAGTCAGTTCTCTGATTCCTGCATTCAGAAAGTTCCCTTTGTTTCTGCTAAACCTTGCAAATTCTGTTCTTACTCAACTGTTGACACTAGATAGAATAAGAATTTTTTTAGTTTGTCAATGAGTGCCAAATCTTGATTCTTATTATACTGCTATATTTAACAGGGATTTAGGTGTACCATTCATTAGCAAACTAAACCTTTTTTTTCTTTCAAGCCCAAATGATTTTGCCTGCTATAAATCACAAGTTTTCCTTTAGGTTCTTAGTCTTATTAAATATAATTTTATAATAATAATATGCTCAAAGGGAATGAATGAGATGTAGTTTTATCCTAGTACCTTTCCAGTCTCTGTGCTGATATCAATTCCCACACAGGTCTCCTGCAGCCAATATAACTCTCACTCAGCATATCCTTCCCATCCATATCTATTTCCTTCTTGAAGCCTCTTTATCTACCCAATCCATTCGGTTTGCAGTTAATAAAAATGCAGAAAAGCAACAGTATTTTACAGCAAGGATGCATTTCCCCCCATCACCATGTGAATGTGATGAAATTCCAGATTTTCCCACTTTTACAAAGCATCTGGCTGACTAAGAAGAATTTCTGCAAAAGTTCAATCCAGTTCTGTTGATCTCATTGCATAATCAAGACCTTTCCAAAGAAGATGGAAGTGATGTGATTTCCACAGTCTATGTGTGTGCTGGAGGATACCTCAGAACACTGGGTCCACTCTAGGTATCTTTGGGTCAAAACATCTGTAATTTGATTCATAAAAGTCAGGTGAGCTGGGAGAAAATGTCTGGCTCCCTTTTTGGAACTGTGAAAGAGGAAAAAATCTGCAACTAGGAGCTTGGATATAAGTCATGTCCTTCTCCAGAGATTGAATTGTGGCATCTAGGTCTTTTTAGGTTACACTCTCATAGAAAGGGCAATGCAACTGTAAAATTTTTGGCACAAATCAATTCTAAATGTAAACCCTAAAACTTGTATCACATCCCAAAATTAGTTTCATACAGAAGAAATTAAACAATACCCTCCTTATCTCTGTTTCTTTAAATTATACTCCTGAGATAGCACATATTCAAGTTTCAGTCTACCAAACAAAAGAAGTTGCCTGCAGTGCTTAGATGACCCTGATAACACTTTCCTGAACAAAGCCTCTGATCTACAGCACATTTTGTACCTGTTTTTGTTCTTCTCCTAAGCTGTCCCACATCGAAGCTACAATTTTAGAGACTTCACCAAAAGTAGCATTGGGGTTTTGTCCCTTGATGGCTGCTTGAGTGTCTCGAAAGAATAATGCATAGGCAGACACAGGCTTCTGTGGCTCATTTGGGTCCTTCTTCTTCTTCTTTTTGGGAGTTTTGGGTTTCTTTCCCATATCTGAAGCGGGTCTCTTCTCTCCACCATTGACCTGGAATATAAAATTACAAAAGCACTATAAAAAAAGACATTTAATCCAATCTGTCCTTCATTTCAACTTTGTGATATAAAAATTTTGGATCTTGCATGCAAAAATGGAACATCAGTTGCCACCTTTGATATTCCAAAAGTTGATCTTTATCACAGACATAAAATCCGTAAGTATGTCAGTAATTATTCTCTTCAAAGTGCTTTATATTCTGATTTCATACAATTGCTATGATTATATATATCTTTCATATAGTAGCCATCTTTTGAACTTTTCTAAATTTTAGAGGTAATGGCTATAACATGTATATAATGAATACATTCAAAAGAAATTATTTTTATTATAGTGTGACCACCAGTTCAACCACAAGAACCACCTGCAGACAGCAAGAATGCTCTCATTCCAACCTTTACCTTAACCTCACCCTATCCCAGAACTATCTGGGACTAGAGCTCACACCAATTTCTACTGCAACACGCAGGGTGCCTGCCAAGGAATATCAAGAGAATCTGATTGTGAATAAAATTAGTCACAGAAATCCCCCCCACCACCAGCTTTTAATTAAAACCTGACAAAACAAAGCTCTACTAGCGTAGACAATTTGGACCCCTTTGGAGGAGCAATTCTGATCCATTTGGATTTAACTGCATAGTTTTATAGCTAGCACAATTTTGTCTGTGGAGCAGGATCTGACTTACATCCAAGCTTCTGGTCCTGTAGAAGTTCTGAGGAAAGAGGAATGGTATATGAAGACAAAGTGTTTCAAATGGCACTATTTGACTAACACCTGAAAAAACCTGCACACAAGCATCTGTGCAAATTTGTGAAATACAACTACACTGAGCCACTGAAGGGCTCATAAACTGAGCACCAAAGCACCCTGTTTTCCTAGATTACTTACAAGCACGGAAAGAGACACTGTCTTCAACAAATTGGAGATCCATATCAAAGCAGCTTCTCTTGATATAGTCAATTAATTCACTACCACTGTATCAATGATGTGTGATCTTACCAGAGGGTTCAAATGTTTTTCTTCTCTTATTGGCATGGCCAAAGTACTATGTGTCACAACTATTTTGAAATATGAAGAGAGCATATCAAGAGCATGAAAGGTACGCTCTCAGCTAAAGATCTCCTAGGTGCGATTTCTATCACATCCTCATATTTTTTAGCTAATGCAAATGATAGAATTGTAGAACTACCTTGGTTGGAAGGGACCATCAATCTAACACAGACAAGAACCACCACTAAGTTCTATTGCTAAGCTCTATGTCTACCCATCTCTTTAATACCTCCAGGGATAGCACCTCAACCACCTGCCTGGGCATCCAGTTCCAATGCTTAATAGCCCTTTCAGTGCAAAAAAATTTCTTGATATCCAGTATAAACCTCCCCTGGCAATCATAGGTGTTCAAATCAACAGAATAGCATGAGGAAATTGGCTGGAAATTCGCATTTTTTATTTTTCTCCCTGGAAGCATTTAAGGCCAGGCTGGATGAGGCATTGGTATAGTGGGAGGTGTCCCTGCCCATGTCAGGGAGGTTGGAACTAGGGGATCTTAAAGGTTCCTTCCAATCCAAACCATTCTATGATTCTTATTTACATCACTGTTTGATGTTGTACAGAGTACAGGTGAATACAGTGAACAGAGTGGATCTCTGTGGATTACAAAGCATGACAATAATGTGATGACCACAATTTGAAAATGAAGTTGCTAATTTCCTAACCATTATGTTACAGTAGGTGCATCTTTAATACAAGGTTAATTGTTATGGAGCTTGCTGACAAAGTTTTGGAAAATATGTAAAAAAGAAGCAATTATATAATCCAATAAATACGTGTTCTTAAGTTATCCAACTTTCTTCTGCTAAAATTTCACTTTACAGGATACACAAAACTACCAGATAATTAGCTAGGTAATTAGCAAGGGCTACCTAGTTAATTTGGCAATTCCAGTCTAAACTCTTCAGACAGTGCAATGTCTGTGAGCAAAGAGGCTAGAGGATAATTTGGTCTCTAGTTAAAATTTTACTTCTATTATTTTCCAAGATTTCCCTCCTCTCAGAGCAGCCAATTTTCAGATCAACAAGATTTAAATGTTCTCTGTATATTAGGTTATAACATTATTTAAACTACTCTTAAAGTAGACAATATGCTGCAGAAACTTGTGTAGGAAATCTTCTGGTAGGTTGTTCTGAGAACACTTCTAAAATCTTATTCTCCAGCCGGAATGATCAAGAGACTTCAAAAGCCTTCTGTTAAAAAGACATTACTCACAGGGGAAACTCTGTTTGTCTTACATGAAAATAACAAAATGAAAAGAATTCCAGAATTCCAGTACTAATAACCTTGCAAATGGCTGAGATGATGGCCTACCTTATGCTCCCATCAGTCTATCAGCTTCATAGGCTCCACTTTTAACCACCAAAGCAGAGACAGATGGGAAATAAAATAAAAACCATATATATTCTGCTAGGCATAGACTTGTGCCTCAAAATCCCTGGAGGTGTAGTTAGCTCATGGTAATCCACCTCCTGTCATGGCTTATTGCTTAATTATGGTGATGTATTTAACTTATTTATCACAAGAAAGCAATAATCTTTCACTTTAAAAAAGTGTACATTAACCATGTTGCACACATAATAGATCACAAGAATATCTAGTGTAGGATTTAAAACTATCAAGTAAGGCACATCGTTGATATCTAAGTGTCCCCTGAGAATCTGGAAAATGTCTATAAGCATATTTAAAATAAACTGCAATAGTATCAAAGCCTTTAATGGAGCTAGGAGAGCTGTTTTATGCACACTATCTTGCAGTAATCGCTGTAGTTTAAAATAGATTTTAATCAAGCACCATCTGCATAATAGGCTGAACAGACAACATAGAATTCTACTTATAACTCTTATCATATAAAGTAAATATTGTAAAACCTCTACCACATAAAGAGAATATGCTGCAGCAGTTCCTTAGCAATCGTGCTTCTGTTAGTTAATTCTTGCTACTTGTAGTCCTCTCACAATCTCCCCTCTAAAACACATAATTTGAAATTTTCTCATAAGTGATATTCAAATGGAAGAAATTCATGTTACCCATCTATGAAGAAATACATATTTTCAAACCATTAATGCTTCCAGCAGCTCACAATTATGCTTGGCAATAATTGAATACAAGTTTAACAATATAACAGTATGAATTATGGCAAGAATTACATAAATGTAATGTTCCACTGTTGAGGTGGTCAGAATAAAGCATGTGGTAAGTGGTCACTTTGTTTTGAATGTTTTTGTAGTAACTCAGAATTATTGATTTTTAAGTTCTCCATTTTTTTCATTCTAACTATAGTCCCACATATTAGATTTAGAAGAATTAGGGAGGCTTAGGCATGTACACCACTTGCATAAGCAATATCTTTGGTGTGAGGCTCCATTTCCTATTTCCATGAGCCTAGCAGCAGACCAACTGAGTCCTCTGGATACCAGCTCCTTACCTTTTTTTTTTTTGGTGCAAAGGAATATATGTAATTTAAGGTCCAAAAGGTCTATATGAAAGAGCCTTTATAGTGAAAAAATATTTAGCAGCTGCTGCCATTAGTTCTGTGTATTTTGGATAAGGTTTACAGCAATTTGAATATTGACCATAGAATGAACATCCAAAAAACTCAGTATGTGAACAATCACAACAGTTTGTCAAGTTTTCTTATTACTGGCGTTTGGAATATGTACATTCAGCTGAAATGGACATCTCCTCTATTCACATGAAATCAGTGGTTCATTAGGGACATAACTGCATTTCTAGTCCAAGTGTATATAAAGTACATATTTGTTCATACCTTCTGTCAACCTCTTTCTATAAATGCCTGCAAACATGAACAGGATACTGAGATTTCTGCTTTTTTTTTTCTAGATAGAAATGTGTATAGTTGTTAGGGATTTCTCCTTCAGATGTAATGGAGGAGAGTTATCAGACATTGAGGTGATTTCCCACTGACAGTGGAATAGATAGAAAGAATTCACTGTCACTATTAATGATATGAGGAATTCAAAGTAAGTTGTTTTTTGTATAGTGCTCACAGCAGGAACTGACTTCATGAAGCTGCTCAGATATGGTGAGCTCCAGCAGGAACCACATGACCTCAACATATGCACTTTTACTGAACAACTGACTAACGACCTGTGGCCTTGATTATTAAGTAGCATCACACATGTATATTACAGTTTACAAAGCAAATAGCAAGCTCCTTATTTAACAAAGTTAGCATTCAGATAAAAGACAGAGGTTATCACAAGAGACAGAATAACTGGTCTAACTCTTCCTGCCCCTATCCAGTGCCTTTTTTCACTGTGAGGAGAATTTCCAGAGTGAAAAGTAGCTCTGAAAAATTTAATACTGTTGTGGGCTGGGTAAAAGTATCTCTGCAGAAAGTTGGTTTATTCTAAGGGTCTATATCCATTCATTCTTCCTGGTAGCTTCCAGGAAGAGCAGCCCAACAGAAAGATAGCAGAGGGATTTAAATCATGAACTACTACAATACTCTAGTTTTCCAAACCTTCTTGTTTTTTCACAGAGGGAACTACAGCAGAACCACTGTATCAGATCAGATGTGCCAGCCTACTCCATATCTCCACTGCTCACAGGCATTTTCATAAAGACCTAAGAAATTCCATAGAGGATAGATATGGCACAATCTCCCTCCCCACCATGTTTGCAGATTAATCTCTTCAAGTTAGAGATTAATTTAAACCCTTTGTCATTACAAACCAAATTTATTGTCCTTTAAAACGTTTATCTTAGCAAAGAAATTAAATTTTTTTAATTAAAAGGCAACATATCAACTTCAGTATGTTGAATTATTTTTCTTAATTTTGTGCTACACGTTGTGCCTTTTCTCATCTTTTTTCTGTTTGGACTGAGCACGAGGGAATTTTTAAAAGTGCTTTCCAAAATAATGTGGCTCAGTAAAATTTGTACATTATGTGAACTGGCTTCCACATAAAAGGACCAAGTTTTACTTGGTTTGCAGTGCTTAATATTGCTTGACTGAAAACATTAGCTTCAGATGAGATACTGTCTGTGTGAAACCACAGCTTTTGCTAGCATGAAGTGCTTAAGTAAGAAAGTGCATTAAAAATAAGGGTTAAACAACTGAAATATTTTATAGCAGCAGAAAGAATATCTTAATTATTTGAGTGGATGCTTTCACCAGAAGTTTAGAAGACCTTGAACACTCTCACCAATATATGTAAAAATATTAGCAAAGCAACAGGAGTAGCAAATAAATTATTCTGCAAAGTAAAGGCTGCCTGGAATAATTTTTACATAGATGTATTCAAAAGTCTCACTCAGTAAGGAAAAGCTCATTTAAAATGCATGAATTATTCAGTAATTTTTGAAACCTAAAGTTTGTAAAATCAGGATAAAGTCCTGAAATAAAACTTTTGAATCAGAATTTATTCAGAATGTAGCAAAACATACGTCTCCAATTACATGATTATTTTATAGCTTGAGGCATGTAAAACAATATAATTTGAAAACAAATCAGAATTACATTTCTTGACTGTATTACAACTCTTCAATGACTCACAATGTGATCTCTTCACACTCCTTGAAAGTCTGCAGCTTTCCTCCACAAGATATGGCCACAGCACATCATCTACATTACATTACAGGATTGCTATTTTGTAGTGACCATAAAATGGAGCTAAAGAAGTTCTCAATTTCAATATGCTCTCTATTTGGTTGGTGGAACGGTTTTGTGTTAAGTCCAATACTTTTGCCTCTCTGCTTTTACGTCTGCAAAATTAAGATAATAAGTTTGTGTATTTTTTGTGGTGGCTTTTGGGAGGTTTGGGAGGTTTTTGCATGCAAAACTTGCTATATAAGTTGACATTTAAAGAAATTAATTTTTTAAATTGCTATTATTACCTCATGCCTGCACTGAATCTAAAATGTAGCTTAAATATGTAATGATGGAGTGTCGGCACCTCCCAAAGTATAAATGCATAATGGACCTTCAAGTTTTCCAAGGCAGGTTTTAAAAAGTTTGTTGAGGATTTTTCTTTTCTGGTTGCTATGATGTTTTGTTTACTCATTCTGTGACCAAGTAGCACAGACTAGCATATTGTACAGACTGTTCATACTTTTTATAGCAGTAACTCGATCTTTTTACTGGGAACAAACATCCCTTCCATGCAAGTGAGAAAATTCAGTCTTCGTATTAAAGTCCTAAAAGAATGGCTATCTTTTGCATGTTTTACAGGATTCCAATTTGCTCTCATGTACAATGATGTAATTTACTTGAACTGCCTGAAAATTGACTGGAAACTCTAAGTTCCGCATTCACAATCCTTTATACACTTCAGTCAATCACCAACAATGTATAAAGTATCACCTTATTAACTATGCCATACAATTCATTTAGCAGGTCCTAAAAATATCCACCATTTACACAATAATCCTAGCAGCTAAGCCTACCTTAGAGCTATCTTCTCCTTCATCTTCATGGACTGAACTGGATGGTGAAGGAGTTGCAGATTTGCTTCCAGGTGGAGAGGGCGAGTTGTGAGGAACATTGTTTCCGCCCATATTCAAACCAAGCTGTGCACTGAGCTGGGACTGGTTAATAGTAGTCAGCTGCCCATGCTGCATCATTCCTGGCTGCCTAATATCTGCAGGTTGAACCCTTGGCCTCATGGTTGCCATCTGAGGATGGGAACTATACTGGGCTCCTTCTGTATTCCGTAAATCTTGCATCTACAAGAGGAAAAAAACTGTATTAAGCATATCACTAATAAAGTGGTCTCTTTCTTTAGACCTTTGTTAGCCTGATTGGCTATATAAGATTTAAAAGAAATAGCAAGTGCTTAAATAAACATGTAAATGCTGGAAATACACAGAATAAGGATAAGATTGACATTTGCATAACACTGACTTATAAACTATTCAGGCTCTACCCTCAGCCCAGGGGAATAACAAAAAGCAATGAAAGCTTGTTTCTTTACAGGGGGAACAAAAGGGCACTGCTTTCTCTAACTGAGTGTGGAATATTTCATAAATGCTAGCAAACAGGGAAAGATTTGCACTCTGAAGTTCAGAATCAAATCAGAACATGCATACCATCAATATTCAAGACAATTTACAGATCTTGCTTTCCTTCTTTGGATTTTTGTGTGTTTGAGCCTTGGATTTGGAAGCTTCGGTTTTCAGAGTTTGAATACCTAGAATTAGGTTCAAATCTGTTTTTCCTGGTGCTGCCCAATAAGATACTGGAATTTTCGGGATTCAGACAACTGACAAGAAGGATGCATTGATAGACTGATTAAATGATTTCTGAGTCGATTTGCTGCTAAGACATATACGAAGAGAAAGCTGGAAAGTCGCAGGATTGACAAATGAATCCATTGTGCTATGTGGGTCACCGCTTCTTAGCATTAACGAGACATACTATTTTCATGCAAGCAACAAATTCAGTCTCTGCAAGGATAAGAAATAAAAGCACTGGAGGATGAAACTTCTTTCTTGTCCAGAGGTCAAATGTACCATGCACACTCTGCAGCAGATTGCCTATAAGGTCTTTTCAGTACACTCCTAGGGAAACATGACAAAAAACAAAGTGTATTGGGGAGAAGCTCAGATTTAAGCTAAGGTGTTCTGTGGGTGATTTAAAATTGAAGTGTCAATTCAGAGCTGTAATGAAGTAGATATAGTTGTCTTTCTGTGCATCAGACAAGCATGCTGTGTGTATCAACTAGTATCTGACAGAAACTACTGTTATTGTAAATCCTGTTATGATAAGGACATGTGTTAATGGTTCAATATATTAACATAACCACATCTATTCTACTGACAGTATTTGCTAGACATATCATCAGAATTCTATAATCACTCAGCTGTTTTATTAAAACCCCCCAACTTTTTATGGCTCACATAAATGAGCTATAAATCTGTAAAATACTTCTCAAACAGTAACACACGGGAAAACAAAGATAAACCTGCAACTTCACCTGTTCTATTATTACTAATAGTGTAAAAATTACAAATTTTAGAGAGATACCTCATGAGCTTGAGGACTGATTTTTGTAAAGCTGATTGTCTGGCAGTAAATCAAACTAATAATACCATTAGTTATGGCATACTTACCACTTTACATGCATGTATGACTCTGAAAAGTATAAAGTATTTGAAATGGCTTCTGACAGCATGACATCACAATTATACCTGTATTTATATTGCTTTAAAAATTAAAAGTGTTTAGTAGAAAAGGGTTACCTATGTAAACATGCTCAAATTCATTAACTAACTCAAAGCACTGGAGGAGAGGAGCAGAGACAGCACAGTTTATGAAATCAGATGAAGGCTGAAATTTGAATTCTGGCAGACATTTGATTGTCAAAAGATTGTTACAGACCTTTTGCTTCATTCTTGCTCCTCTACCACTCCCCTCCTTGCCAAACATATCAGCCTTGAAAACTATCATTATCTCTACTTCTGGCAGACAACTCCTATTGAAACCATCGTGCCTGTGAAGCTGTAACTTCTGCTCCGTGTTCCACTCCTGATCCAGATGTGGGACTTAGTAGCATCTGGGCAAAGGGGAGAGGGAGCATGGGCTGACCCAGGCCCACTCAGCCAGCATGGGGCAAGTAGGCAGGGATGGAAGTCCATCCGGTTCCTCACATGTGGAGAAAGGGAGACTAAAACCTCCCAAATGCCCTCCCTTCACACCATCTGTGAAGGATGTGTGCCCTCCCCAGGGTGCCAATCCCTGCAGGAGCTGAACCTGTGCTGCTCTGCTTGCAAACACCTTGGGTTTCAGAGAGCAACAGCCTGTGCTGTCAGATCAGGGCTGGGAACAAACTCCATCCTAAAAGGCTGGAAAGGCAAGACTGCTCTTTGATAAAAATATGTATCTTAATGATTTGATGAACCCTGGAATGGAAACAAGTACTACTTGAAACACCTAACAATGCTGACTTTGAATAAATTTGCAAAGTGTCTACCTCAGTGGAAGCAGGGCAAAGGCTGTGATTTTAATTACTTTTTCCCAAGAAAAATAAAATTCACTCTTTATTATTGAAGGAGTCTCTCCTTTATTGAAATCTCTTTATGTGTGCTTTTCATGTCATCAGATAGATGCTGCAGAGCATTCTGTATTAGATGTCTTTAAACAACATATATCTTTTTAACAGTCAGTATTCACTTTGAGTTCTGGCACTGAACTGTATTTTCAGATAACATGACACCTACTGGATGGTACTGGGTGTATCCCCATAAAAAGTATACATATATAGATATCTATATATATTTGGAAGAGAATATTTTGCCAGTGAAATTCTGAGGACAGTAAACAAAGCTGAAAAAAGTGGCATTTTTTCTTTTAGGGATTCAGCTTGTCTTTTGATTTTTTAAATCACATGAATGCCAGGATTCTTTTATAAAACCACAAGTAAGCAGTATAGAGACAGCTTGTTAGACAGTTAAATTTCCCTTCTAGATGCTAAGCCAGCAACTCCACCTAAGTGTCCTGCCTGAAGAGAATACACCAGGGAAGTCCACCACAGAGAGATGTGGCCTCAGCATGAGGGTTCACAACTCTGCATTTGCAAATGAGATTTTGGGGTTGCCTCTGATGCACCCCTGCTTCCCCAAGTCTTGCCCTTTTGTTGTGAAAAAGTGAGATCATTTAATAAAATGAGAACTCTTCATTCCTTGTGTAAAAACAGGCACTAAGCATGTAATTGTGAAAAGTTACAAGGTTACACTTTGGAAAATGCATGATGAGGAATCTTGAGGTTCCTAAAGTGTCAACAAACCAAGAACTGTCCCATCTTCCCTGCTGGGATCAAGAGCAGTCCCACCTATGAAAACTACACTCTTGAGTCACTGCGGTGGCGTGACACTACACCCCTATTTCAAACATTGTGATGACCTCATCTCTGCAAGAACAGAGAATCAGCCACATTCTTCCAAGGCTACATGCAGGGTATGACCAATTTCTTATAAACTGCTTCACCATCAGAAGCTTCTTGTTCCTTGCTCCCCCAGATCGGGTTTTACAAAGCCCTCCAATGTGTGCCAGCGCTGGAGCCACATTCAGCATGCAGAAGCTATATTGCAAACATGCTCTTGCCGAATGCAAGGCTGAATATAAATCCTGTCAGCTGGCAGAATGCCAAATGAAAGAACAAAGTTAAAGAGTTTGAGTGTTAAAGAGAACAAGGACAGCCTTAAACCCATGCCTTCAGTGGTGTCTCTGATGAGGTAATAATGATAATATCTGGCACTTTAATATCATTCTCCATCTGTCAGTTACAGGATGTTTCACAACTTGTGTTCAGCTTTAGAACATGCCTGGTTTTACTTTGGTTTTAATAACAGGGAAGCTACGCTATATTTGCTATATTTTTTGTGTGTTTTTTTTTCCCTGTTTTCACCTCACTTATAAGCAGAAATTGGGCGTCCACCCATGTAAATGCTTGACTGCAAGTCAAAAGACATCAAAAAACTGCTAATTTTGAGGTGTGTGCCAATAAGCCTTCTAATAGGCACATGTTTAGTGCTAAAGTAGAGCAGAGTTGTCTGTCTGTAAATAAGCTACTAATGCCCTGCTCAGAGGTAGTTAGAATAAAGCTAAAGTGCTTTAAGCATCAGCCCATCATTCTCTTTCCACCAGCTCAGAGCAAAAACAAAGCAATGCATGCAAAGCAGAATACAGTGATATCATCCTTACACAGAAACATCTTACTGCAGGACAATGTGAGTACAGTAGCCTAATCACAGAAAATAGTGCTAGAAGGGACCTCAAAAGGTTACTTAGTCCAACACTTTCTCTCACAGCAGGACTAGCTATACCTAAATCATTTCTGACAGATGTTTGTCTAACCTCTTCATAACCTCTCTAGGCAATTCTTGTGCTTAACTATCCTTACAGTGGAAAGGGCTTTTTTCTGTAATGTCTCACCTAAATCTCCTTTGTTGTAATTTAAACCTACTACTTTTTCCTTCACTCCCAGTGGACATGAGGAATGTTTTTCTCCTTTTTTACAGAAAAGTTGTACACTCTAGAAGGCTATTACATATTTCCTTTCTGTTTTTTCTTAGACTAAACAATTAAACCTGAAGATTGACAGACTTTTTTCATATGCTGTGGTTTCCACACCTCTGATCATTCTTACTCCTGTCCACTGGACTATGTCAAATAACCTTAATTTTTCTTTAAACATTGTGCCTCAAAATCCACAAAATAGAGATATTCTTATCTGACACAATACTCAGAATCCTTCATCTCTCACAGGATATACCAAATAGTACTAAAAAAAATTCCCTAATTTCTGTCTTTTTGACACAATATGGTTAACCCATACAGGATGCAGAAATAGAATCCTTCATCTCTC
Source organism: Turnix velox (assembly GCA_013400935.1). Lineage (NCBI taxonomy): Eukaryota > Metazoa > Chordata > Aves > Charadriiformes > Turnicidae > Turnix > Turnix velox. Next base: position 174,679 of record VZTY01014769.1, on the reverse strand, counting down.
ACAGAACATACCATATGGCATTAAAAATTCCCTGATTCCTTTCTTTTTTATATGAGTTGGTTAACCTATGCACTATGCAGAAAGTCAAACTGTAGAACTCTCTAACTAATGTCTCAGAAGGTGCTTTAGGAAACAAGTTTTTTTTTTTTCTAAGAAGCATTAGACAGGCAGTTTTGAAAGGAATGTGATGCTAGGAAAAGAATTTGCACATTTTTTTTCTTCTTCTAATTAAGAACTGTGATGCAACATCTCTTTCAAAAGCCATAAAAGTCAAGATTGTTCCTCTCTATTTAAATTAATTTATAATAAATGCCATCATTAAATGAAAGAAAAACAAAGTTGCCTCAACAAAGGGAAGTAAATGCAACATCTGTAATTATATGAAAGAAACATGGGGCATTATACACTGGAGATGAAAACATTAAAACATAAGGAGAAATACACAGTGCTTACTCGCTGAAGCAAGTGGAGAGCAAATATTTCACTGCCTCAAGCAAATTTGTACCAAGGCACAGCATCCATTACTTCTGTTACCACCATCAGGTCTTACAGTGATTTTTGCTTACTTGAGAATTACAAACTTTTCTGATGGCCACTGTGGAAGTGGTTTACAGTTCTTTGCTTCTTGTCTAAGAAGCAAAGCTGGTAGAGGTAAGTTAGAGAGCAACAACTTTTGTACTATAAGAAGCTATTTGTCCATTAATTCAAATGAAGATTTTGTGAGGAAAAACCCATGGGATCTCAAGTGTTTTCTATGAAGATACCCACAGTGTGCTTCCCTCTTTACTGCTGTCACCCATCTTAAAAATCATGTAGGCATCACAGACATTATTTAGTAAGCTGAAGGAGTTTCTGTTGTTAGTAGTTTACACTCCTGGGTCAACTTATGCCAGTACGTGTGCCATATTAAATCTCAACTTCTGTCTCTTCCCAAGTAATGCCACATCAGCATACAGTACTAGCCCAAATAGTGTCAATCTCCTAAAAAGGCATGAGATTTGCTTAGAAATTCTCCTGATTTGATTTTAGTTATTTTAATTCTCTTCTACTATAAGGCAACACACATCTGCAAGACACTTCCCAGTGACACAGAGATGCTTCATAAAGGAGAGAAAAACAATTGAATTCGTCCATAATTACCTCACTCACTCAAGGTTTCAAAAGAGAATAAGAAACATTAAGGTGCCAGACAGGTTTAAGAGCTGATTAAGAGCAGGAGAAAGAACTGTGTTTGGGAGACTGTACCCATCATTTATGGTCAAAAACAAACACATACAGAAACAAAACAAAAAAAATCTGTATTTCTTTTAATGATCCAAAACTCAAGTTAATTTAAAACCTGAGTGTCTAAAAATACAGAAATATCCATTTTAGATGCCTTTCACTTTGTTCATACTGATATCAAGCAGTCATATCCCATGGTTATTCAATGCTTGTTGGTGGTTAGGATTCCAGATTGTCGGCACCTGAATTAAAACCAAACCATGCAGTTTAATTTGTTTTCCATCATGGTAATGCCATTGAGATAACTTGAGATAACTTGAACATCTATATTTGCAGAGCAGAAAAATAAAAAGTGACCTTAATATTTAGAAGTCTGAAATCTGACAGGAAGTTTGCATTCACTGCTTAGAGTGGATAAAACTGGTAAATGCTATGTATGTTCTGTCATGAACAAAGGCTGATCCACATACAATTGAATCTCTGTTTCATTTGAGTTTAACTAGAAATCGTACCTGCAACCAAGTCTTCTTTTAGCATATATATGATAATGAGAGCTAAAGAAAGATTTGTTATGAGAGTTAAGGCTACTGTAAAGTGACCAAAGAGAACCATTCAAAACACATTAAAAGGAATAATTCAAAGCATCAGCTACCAGAGGAAGGGATGTGTGTTTTCATCATCTCATTTTTATAATTCTCTTCTTTATCAACTAGCTGCATAATGAAAGACTAAGTTTTAAAATAAGTGGGTATTTGGGGAGTATTTTGGTGCTGCACAGAAGTGCATTTTATAAGCTGTGCCCAGTGAGTTTCAGGATAAAATTAAAAGATCATTCAAAATTTCTGTTGATTAGAAAAACAGTCTTAAAATTAAACAGCAGGAACCTCACATGTAAAAAGAACCCTAAAATAAATAAAATCCCAACTGTTAAATTTACTGCTCTAATCTTTTGAAAATCATTCTGTTAGAAATTAAACCACTTCAGGTTTTATATAGTACTGGTTGTGTAAGCGATCTTAAGCTCCTTTAAAACAATTATATACTGAAAAGTCGACTGCGAGATTTTATAGCACAATCACATAATCACAAGAATGCAGTAATGCACAGTTTCTGTATTTCTTGGTATACACTTAATTTGGTGACTACTAACATTCTTTTCTACTTTATGTTTTAATATCCTTTGAGTCACACTGGGCCAAGGTCTCAAAACTAATAATAAAAAAGTACTGACTGCTATTCCCTCTAATATAATACCCCTTTATTTAAAACAACCTCCAATAAATTTCATTATAAGAAGTTATTAAAAGGGTTAAAAACCTATTAAATGTCAAAGAATTTGCCTGAATCAAACTTCTAATAAAGAAACAGAATAGGCTTTCTTTCTGAATTATTTAAATCTTTACTGACTGTGCACTGAACCATGAAATTAGAAAAGTGTTATTAGAAGTGTTCTCTGGTTTTTATAAAAGTTGTAGCGTAGAATATATCAAACCACAGTCTTTAACTAGTCTAGTTAAAGAAATAGGTTTTTAATCCTGAATACATGGTTTCCACTGATATAAAGGGTCATAATTAAAAGTCTGGCCTGCAAGTTGAAGATAATAAAATTATTATTACAGGAGCATACATGTTCATTTAGTATATTCTGGATGCATGTTTCCATTTTAATTTGGACAAGTATCTTCAATTTTGTTTGATCTTGCAAAGTCCACCAATTTGGACCCTCTCAGCAAACAATTAAGCCTTTAATAGTGACTCATTTCAAAGAATTAATGGTGAATAACTTGTGTTATCTTTTTCTCTCTTTTTAAGTGTCTAACACGTAACAGGAGGTATAGGTTGACAGGAGACAAATAAAATCTAAGAGGTACAAGTCACATATTCTAGTACGTATCTCCTGATAACAATATTATCCCTTTGCTGATTTTTTTTTTTCAAATAACAACAGAACCATTTTCTATTTTCACCAGTTATTTACATAAGGAAAACAATGATGTGTTTCCAATTTATTTTAGTGATGCTGAAGAACTCCTGAGTCAGCAGTACATTCATAGGTTTGCTCAATCACACCTGAATCAATAGCCTTTCATCAAAAGAAATGAAGTCAGAAAGATGCTTGAGAGAGACAATATTCTTTTAGACAATAGAAACAGAAGCATGCAAGGGACATGAAATTATTAAATCTAGGAATATAAACTAGATTCGTGGGAATACTGTAAACAGTGATGGTGGGATGCAGCCAACTGCTGTCATCTTTGCAGTGCTTTGCTTCTGTGTGGGGTAATCAGTGTGGGGCTGTTTCATGGGTTTCTGCTCTGTTCTACTCCATTCTATGTTATTCTGCTCTATTCTGCTCTATTTTCTTCTGTGATGTTCACCATACTACCAACTATCTTCCTGCAGTGATTTGGGCAATATGACTATTACCTGTCACATTCTGTTCAGTCTAACAGACAAAGGTACCCTGACCACATCATCCATCTCTCCCTACCACAAAGGAAGTTGTTATAGATGCATTTATATTACTAAAACAGTCTGTAGAGTCTTTCATGAATCAGTGTCACTCTACAGCAGATGATTTGAAAATTTTCCAGTAGAGTTGCCAAGAGAGGATCTGGCCTCATGAGAGCTGAGTGTCCTAATACAGTGCAGGGCCACGGAAGTAGTTAGAGCATAGCAGTGTATTTCTCAGTGATGTCAGTATATCTGCCACTGAATTGTCATATGTATTTTAATTATTCTAGTATGGTAATTTTAATATTTAGAAGACTGGGGAGACTTAAAATTTAAAGAAGCAAATTTCCAATGAGATATTCATATGCGTCCCATTACATATTTCAAAAGGAAGTGCAGCTTGCAAGGCATTTAGGAAGCGTTTAATCTGAAATAAATAGTTAATATCAGAATTAGACTGGCATGTTTAAATAAAAGTATTTAAGGATGCTTACACTTAGTAAAGAGTAACGTGTGAGTTAATTACAGAATTTTTTTTTTTTTTAAAATTGACTTCATGGGAACGATATGGGTATGTCAACCTTCATATGCTTAGGGCAGTCATTTACTAATTTGATTGCTGTGAAAGCTGTAATCTTTGACGAAGATGTTGAGATTTTGAATGACCAAGTAACACCTTGAATTCCAGTCCATTCAGGCTCTTACATTGTTTTGTTGAGTATAGTTTCAGTCAGGGATGGTGGCCCAAGCAAAAACTCTAGACTTATAGTCATTAATGACAGGTTCAAAAGGAAAAAATGCTGAAAGATGAAACAGAAAATGGATGGTCTATAACTGCAGATTATTTTAAATTACTGCATACTGCGTATCATGTTAGTTCATGCTCTTTCTCAGTTCTCATCTCTTGAAAAAGCTCAATACTAGATGTGCTGGATTATTACAGCAACAAATTCTGAAGCTTGATGGTGAACTAGGGACTGCCCTGTACATCATGTAAAGTTACCTTATTTCCATTCCAATGTGATGCAAAGCTAGACTTTTGAAACCAGGCAGAATTAGTTTGCAACTCTCTATATTATTCCTCCTCAGCACTGTGATGCGGAGCATTCTTGACATCACTTCCTGGATCCATAGTGTCCTATCTGGGGCTGTGGTTTACAAATGGCATTGAGACTACAGTAAAATCTACAGAACTGATCATAAGTGAAGTCTGAACATGAGTAAGTTAAGGAATGGCTGGATTAGAGAGATGCAGCTAGCTCAGAGACCTGCATGTTCATTGATAAATATAACCCCTCTCTAAGCACACAATTTGCTAGACATCTCAGCCTTAGATGGGGCTGTCCAACCAGCAGTTGCATTAAACCAAACAGACCCTCCTGCCACCTCAGAACTCAACTGGACAGAATTACAACTTATTATCCATCGATTGCCTTTGAAATGTATTAGCTGAAAATGAAAGTAATTTAGCTTTTGGGTTTGCATTTTGGCAATTTCTGTGCTAAGCTCATTTTCCTTGATAAAGAAGTTCATACTCTTCCTGGCCCTGAAAGAAATCCCATATCCTGTTTGATTCTACTTCAAATTAAGCACAAAATCATAACAAGCCCCATGATTAACACTAGTAACAATGAGTTGGATGGTTTAAATTACGTTACTGAATATATCTTTTATCAAATTATCCTGTTACTATGTTGCAGCCCTGTAAATTCTTGATGTGAGTGACAGCAGTAATGGAGGTTGAAACAAAAGGTCTGCAGAATGTTTAACTTGGAAGAGATTGATTTTCAAAGATGTGATCTTGTTATCTAGTGATAAACTTACTGATAGTTTTAACTATATTGTCATAATTTTCCTTGCAATATAAACCTAATATCATAGTCTAATACTGAGGATTTTGTAAATGTTGTTATTGCAAGGAAAGTCACTTTTGCTAAGTTATGAAAATTCTACTTGTGTCTCAGGGAAAAAAGAGATTTAATGATGTGCTAATAAGTCCATCATTCTTCTGTATTGTATTATTTACAATTTTGTCTCTAAACCCTATTTAACATCTCCAGTGTAATTACCCATCTATAGCTTGCCAAGCCAAATATTATAATTCTGAAACAAGAAAAATCTCAATTGTTTTATTTTCCACCATGTAAAAGATGAATAGATATCCAGCAGTCTCAATAGATTAAAATGAGTAAATCTATTTTGCTTTTTGTCCATTGGATTAGCATTTGACAGAAAATCTTTTTGGAAACCTTCAACTTGGTTTAAGAATGTAGCTTTATTTCCCTGGTTTGAAATTTCTAAATGTTACCTAATGCCTTAGTAAAGCCCCATCAACTTACTAAAACAATTTTCAATGAAAAAAGCAGAAGATAATGTCTAGAAAATAAATGCTTTGCGCTATCACAACTTCTGATTTCTTTTTAAACTCATTATCCAGTCTATTCTGCTTGATTGTGAAGCCTCTTATTGTTCCATTCATCTTCAGAATAAAGCAGCAGCCTTGGTTAGGCCAAGAAAACTTCCTCTTCCCTTATACACATTTGTACTTCCAGTGGTGCTGAGCAGCAATCAACAGCTGGGGAATTGAGATTTTATGACCTTTATATAGTGATTTCACTCTATTCCTGTATGTCAAAGAAGCATCCAGAAATGTGTGGTAAAAATGTGCTGTGATAAAACACCTGCTTTGCATATCCTGGCAAAGACAGTAGCAAAACTCAAGGTACTTCACATTTCTTTGTATGGAATCAACTGTAACACAGTACAACTTTAAACTGAAATTTAGGGAGGAATCGATTGGTACCTGCAAGGGGAAAAGAAAAAGGAATGAAGAAATTTATAGAACATGAACTCAGGACAGGAATAAAAATAGGTTTGAAATGCAAGGATTTTCAAGCTGCAGAAATGATGTCTTTATGGTGAAGAAAGAGGATACAGAGCAGCTTACTGACAGACCACAGATTTAGGTTTGAGAGAGATCTTCTGCAAGCTGAAGATGTCCACAACTGATGTGTATTCACAGTGAAGCTGGCTGGAGAGATGACAGCCTTTTGAATAAATGTCTCTGATCTCACAGGAGACATGGTCTCACAAGGTCAACAAAGCTTTGGTCTAGATGAATAGTAGTATCAAACTGAAAAAAAATATAAAGTTTTCTAGGAAATCTTCCTCTTCCCTGTCTTAATGCACAGGCATATTGATCTATTCCTATCTTCTACTTGCAGTTACCTAACCTAAAGTTATCTGGAGCAGATTGTGATAGTAAGTAATAATATTCATATGGTACAAGATGCAACTGCTTATATTTCCCATGTTTAAGGCTGTGAGCACACTAGGTTTGTTCTGAAATCCCCAGACTCTGCTGCTTACCATACGGAGGCCTTGGTTCTAATTTTCAATGTCAAATTGGGTCAAATTGAGATGAATGTAATTTAATAAAATCTACCCAAATCTAACATGCTGAGCTTTTACACTACCATAACGGAATCCTGGCAGCTTCCATGACCAGGGAAGTGTTGAGATGCTTTGGAGCAGAACATCTAACCATTAGAAAGATATGAATTCACATATTCTCAAAATGACATGACAGAGGAATACCAAATAACAGAAAGACCCATCCACACCATTCTGGCTGGTTCATTTGTCACAGGCAGCCTTCAGGTGAGCTCTTCATGCTAGTGTATCATTCAACCAGCACATAACTTGACTACAGCTCTCTAAGTTTCATTAATACTCTAGAATAGGGTCATCCCCTACTAGTAATTGTGAATGCTGTAACTAGAGAAAACTCACCTTATCCTCTCATACTTCTCTCATCACAGCAATCAATTTTCACACTTCAGGAAAAAAAAAATTTAAAATGTAGTTGATATGTGTGCAAAAGTGCATCCATGAGTCTTCACATAATTACTGCAATTATGGATGCAATTCAGGTAAATACAGAAGCAAACTACTAGCTAAACCTGTAACTGTTAATTTATGTGTGCCTTTACCCAATCTGCATGGGCAATTCTCATAATTACCTTCCCAGGTTTAGTACATGGATCTCAGGACTCAGTTTACATAAAATCTTAGTGAATGACTAATGAAGGGACTGATGAAGGATGTGCAAGCAACTAGTGGAATAAGGAAATTAGAAGCATATGGAAGGAAAATAAACTGAACAAACCTCAGCTTCTGCATCAGCCTTTGTTTACATGACATTTTGAAAGAGAAAAATATGAGGATTACACTAGATAGCTTGAGTTCCTTCAATTATCCTTCCTTGTCCTATTTTCATTATGCAATGTACCCTTTCTAGTAGTTAAGCACAATGATTTTCAGACAGACAAGCTGCATAGTGTAATTTACAGTAAGTGAAGTTGTCATTTTAAGTGTCTAACTCTTTATCTGAGAAAAGGAGTTCCTTGTGATTGTAAAGCCAAAACAGGGCCCCAGTGGAGTTTACAGATAAGCAACTGAATGAGTCTACAAGTGTCCTTTATTCTCTGAAGAATAAAGGAACCATGCTGCATTCCACTGACAAAAGCATTTCAACAAATAATACTTCTGTTGCTACACTTATAAAAAAATCATGACTCGATTGTTTTGTGTTTTAAGGGACAAGTGAATAAAAATATTTTTAAATGGAAGAGAAAAACATGCCTAGATACTTCTGTTAACCTTAATCATTATCCATTTAAAAAAAATAAATTAGTATTGAATTTACATTCCAGGATTCTAAGAAGCACTGCACCATAGAAAATACAATAAAGGAAGAATCCTAAAGTGCCTTCTACAATACTCTCTATGAAAATTACATCCCGGTACAGAAATCTCAAAAACAAGCCCAAGAATTTAATTTCTGCTGTGCATTTATAAAGTTTATTTAAAAAAAAAAGAATGTCTACTTATTTAATATTTAGGAAAAAAACCCTAAAACTTTAAAAAATGAAGTATTTAAATGTAGCGATTTATTGTGAAGCTTCTGCTTTTGCACAGTGTAATGCTCTGGCTGATCCTTATTGTACCTGAAATGGCCTGGTTTATCTTTAAATTTGAGTAAACAGCATCTGCCATAAGAAGTATGTTTTTTTAAGGTAGATTGTTCAGACACAGTCATAATACTTGCTCCAATTAATCTTGTTGCATTATTCAGTATCACACCTGCCAGTGCCGTGGAGCCAACAAAACTCTAGGATAGAAAGTGGAGCTCTATTATTGCTAAAAAAATGGTAAATTCGATTCCCAAAGGAATTCTAGTTGAATTGCAAGCCTCTGCCACTTAAAACAATCCCATTTGAGCACAAAAGAGAGAAAAAAGGCTGACACATAAGAAACAAACAAACCAGCTAATCCCTGCTCATAAACAAAGAAGACTTGCTATGTCTGAAAGTATTGCTGATATAATTTAGTTTGAAAATCACTAGCACATGATAAAGAATGCTCCATGTCATGCTATATCAGTGTTATAATATTCTAAAAAATAACTGTAGTGTTTAAAATAACAGATGATAAATCACAAGTTTTAATGAAAAATATTGCCCCCTCTCTGGAGGTGTTCAGCCCCCTCTCTGGAGGTGTTCAAGACTAGGCTGGACAAGGCACTGGGCAGCCTGGTCTAGTGGGAGGTGTCCCTGCCTATGGCAGGGGGGTTGGAACTCGATGATCTTTAAGGTCCCTTCCAGCCCAAACTATTCTATGATTCTATGATTCTATATTTTGCATGTAAGTAGCTACTACTATTAGTTAGAAAGTACAACAAAAAGAAAATAGCAACGTTAAGAAAACAACCAAAGAAGTAGTGCCACCTTCTTTCTTCTACACAGATGCCTAACATCCTCTGTATGTCTCAGTCTGGAGACTGGCAAGCATCCAAAATGCTTTCCTTAAATTTAGAAATAGGTAACAGAAGTGTCGTAACTAATTATTCTTGATATATTTGCATACACAGTTACTAAAGTGACTACTCTACTATCCCTGGAGATATTTAAGAGACTGGCAGACATACTGCTCAGAGATATGGTTAATGATGGTTCTTGTCAGAGTCAGGTTGATGGTTGGACTCAGTGATCTGAGAGGCCACATCCAACTAAGGCAATTCTATGATTCTGTTTTCGAGTGGTAAGCATGTAATCAATGTGATGCTCAAGTTTTCCAGCTTTTAATTCATTCTGTAATTTCAGGATTAGCAAAAATAAACACGTTCAAAAGACAAACACAAACACTGTAGGGTGTTAAAATTCACTGGATATTTTCTCATTTCCCCACCTGAAATATAGGCAAGTAGTTACAGTAACATATCACTACATGGCATGCTTTTCAACTTAAACATATTTTCCAATTATTTTTCTTTCAAGGCTTCTTTCCTCATTCCGTGCTAACAGGACCTCATTCCATGCTAACAGGAATATTATGACAGTATTCAATGACTGAAGTTTTGGTATATATAGATCAAAATTCTGAATCTTCAGAGCATCACTTTATTGCAGAATTTCTGCATTATGCAATTATATATTTCTACATTATTCATTAATGTGGAATTTCTACATTAGTCAGGAGCTGTCTGTTCTGATAATCTTTAAAGTCTGACTGGACTACAGTGGCTGGCAACTGCTGTGAAAATCATTACTGATGTTAAAGAAAATGTTCTGGTTTTACTGACACTTAACGAGAAACATCTTCCCATTACTGCTCTCTAGCAAATCCAAATACTCAAATTAATATTGTACAAAGTACAACAAGAAATCCTCTACACCCATCAGGAACTACCAGAATTCACAAAAAGATTAATTCATTTAGCCCTGTATCTGAGAATGATCCTTTAGAGTAGTATGTAATTTTTTTAGCACATAGATTCTGATTCAGAGACAATAAAAATAGCATTTTTCTCATTCTTTTGAGTGTGACAGACCTATAGTTTTCCTATATATAGAGAGAAATACTGTTATTAATGATTTACTTCCAAAACACATGGATATCACATTTTTATAATATTTTTTGTGAAATGCAAAGCACCTACCTCATCTATGAGTAAGAAATTAATTTCTTAAAAGAACCAGAAAAAAAGTACTTTAAGTCTACTTTCTGCACTTTCAGTTCTTGTAGCAGAGTTTTCCTATGCAGAGATAAATATTCTGTGGGATTTAATATAATTAAATTAGGGTTATCATCAATACAAGAGAATATTTATAAGCAGTTATGTATAGAATAATATGTACTGGAGAACAGATGAGATGAGATGCAATTAATTGTAAACAGAAGGAAAGAATAGATTTGCAGCAACTAAATAAAATTCTGACTTCAATGAAGAATTAAGCAGGTATGATATAACTATGGATTTCAGAGAGAGATTTTTGTTCTGGTGGAGTACAATTTTGATGCATCTTACACTAGGAATAACAGTAAAACACAGCAAGTGGAATTAGAACATAGATTCAAATTTCTGTGATCACTGTTGAGAACTATTTAATTTATGTAGCAGATGTTCACTGAACAAACTGCAATGCTATTTAGCTTTCTCAGAACTGCTGAATTAACAAGCTATTCCTAATTGCTATCCCACTAATACCTGATTTGTTCCTCACAAATTACAGCATGTAGGCTGATCCCAGTGATCTCCTCATGGATCCTGCCCAGAGGTCTGGATACATGACACATGGCTTTGGGTTGTGTTCCAGTGGAGTTCTGGGAGGGTAGGTCTGGATAGTTAACTTGTGCGCATTTATAAAGCTTGATCTTATCTGACATGATCAAGAAGCAAAGCTTCACTGAACTGCATACAAATCAGGAAGCTAAGCTACACTTTGGCTCCTAAGGCCTCACAAACTCAGGATAAGAAATATATGAACTGCTCTGCTATATCATATCAAGATGGCTCCCAAACACAACTCATTTAGATGTACACATTGATTTCCACAGCTGCATGTGGTTCTCCTTAGCTTCAATATTAGTGTATAATCTTCTGCAAAATGAAGCAAATGTTTTTGACTCTAAGCTGCTACCAACAGTGTCCATTTCCAGACTTGTGTTTAGAAGCAGGACTGTTCTCACCGTCTTGTAAGTCCAAAGCTGCTTTTCCTGGCTTTGTGGAAGACTGTATTTCACATTAGCACATTAACAGCACACTATAGATGCCAAAAGTGAAGGCATGTTCTGGTTCCCACCAAGCTTCACATCTGAGATTCACCAACTACGGATCATGGTCCATATGGATGGTGGAGGATCAAGAGACTTCATGAGTCTCCAAAGGTACCATGTTCCCCTCAGGCACTACTGTGCCTGAAGCAGGGAGAGAGCTGATTGCTCCTGGGTGTGCAATATACACTCTCCTTGAGACATCTGAGAAAACATTCTTGTTGGTTTCAGACAGACCTCAAGGGACACAGTAGCACACATACGCTGGAGGGTATTGTTGCCTCTTTTCTTTTTGTCACTTTGTGAATTTATAGTGTGTTAGCTATAACCTAGCATTAAACAAGCAATTTCAAGCATTTTCCTTTCAGATGGATACATTAAGAAAACTGAAAACAAGAGCAAAACCAGTAACAAGCCCCCAACCTTTCACCTCAGAATACAAGTTCTTGTGATGCCAGTATGGTCTTGCCCTTTAATTTCTTCATTATAGGATATATGAGCAAAGTGATAAATTTGAAAAAAAAAAAGTTTGTGCCATCAAATGTCTTTAGTTTCTACTAGGTATGAGACTTGTCAGAGCAGAGTTGATGGTGGGACTTGATGATCACAAAGGTTCCTTCCAACACAGAAGATTATGATTATGAATGTGCTTCTGTGGCAACAGAAAATTCTAAAATTTCGTTTAAGAGTGGAAAATACTGAAAATACAGTGGAATGTGTAATGAGGCCATATTTTGGCTATTAAATTTTGAAATTTAATTTCTTTCTCTAGATCATCTCTTGGAAGTCCAGAAGTATCCTTCCACTTTTTCATCTAATACAGAAATATCTTCAAAGACATTTTGAAAAAAAAAATCTATTCATGCTTTCAGTTTCCAATGAACATTTGGAAATGCTTATTATAGAACTGTGATAACTAACTTAAAGTTCAAGAAGACATGATTAGCACAATAAATAATTGGTTTGCTTCTACTTAATCTACATTAATGTAAACAATAAATCTTCTCTTAAATAAAGATTGCATGAATCTTCATTTATCTTTTATGACAAGAGAGCAAAGGCTGTAGCATAATGAATGGAAAGAAGCAACAAGGTCAGATTTAAAAGCCTCAAAGGTCAAATTTCTGACATCTCTGAACACTGGAAAAACCCTAACATGGTAATTACTATTTTGGTCAAGCCACTGAGGTCTATTTTTGTTTCAAACAGAAATGGAAAATCCCCCATAATTCAGGAACTTAAGAACCAGCACGGTTTGTAACATGTACTTCCCCCTCATACAGACTGCTTCCACCACAGAGGAAAAATGAAGGATACATCAATAAGAATTCCATTTGAGACCTCACATGTCTATTAAGAAGGCAGCATATATCCACACCTGGAAAGTGTTTACATAACAAAGCAACAAGCAACAATTCTCCTAAATCAGAGATACTGCCTAATTTTGAATTCAAAATATTTCCTGGGATTCCTATTCCTAAATCACCTCAGCTTTGGTGAACTTAAAAATCGTTCTGAATCTCTGCAGGCAACAGGAACATAGGACAGATAGAAGTTCCAGAGGGCCACAAAATTTTATTTTACATATGCATTGATTTTTGCCTGAATGGAAGACCTCTGTCATCTGGAAGGGCTATTCATAGATTCAAAGAGCTGATCAGGGTCATTAATAACAATAGTAAACCGATCATCATTCCAATAGGATTTGACAGTGGCCTTTTTTCAAAGTGGATACTAATATATTGATGCCTCTGAAGTTCATTACAGCAGTAATAAATCATTAGCCTCCAGAAAATGATTTATAAGTTGGTTAAAATGCATTAGAATGGACTGTCAAGCAACTACTGAGATGATGAGGCTGGTACTAAAGAGGTTTTTTTTTTTTCAGGTTCTCCAACCAAAATGGTGATGACTCAAAGTAATCATATCACAAAGACAAAAATAAAACAAATCACCATAATAATTTACTCTAATACCACATTTCAATCTTCATAAAAGGGTGAGTAAATTTTACTAGATACATTCTTTTTATTCACTGCTGGCAGCAAACTCTTAACCTACAAAGCTCCAGTGCTGACCCAAGCCATTATATTTATGTTTACTTTAACCAAAAGAAGTGAGTGTAACTATGGTTACTCTGCAAGGGTGCCTGTGTAATAACAGTTTATTATAATGTATAAGTAGCCTGTCAAGCATGCAGTGCTAAGCTGTAAGATTAGCAATGATAATATCACAAGAAGTATATGGGCCACAACTTGACACTGAGAATGTTTATGTTATGCAAATCTCTAACTCCATTATATACACTACTGCTAGTTACTACTTAAGTAGCTTAACTACAGCTCAGACCTATCAGTGTGCAACTACAGAGTGTTTTTGCTTTCACATATGCTTTTAATTAATACCTGCTGTGCACAGACTGGTTTATTCATGACATCCAGCAAACTTCACATGAAGTCCAACACTCAATCTCACATGCTCCTCTGTAACAATACTGCAGGAGGGCCAAGGGCTTGCTGTGTGACATGGTAGAAGAGAAGGCTCAGGGGGGACCTTATAGTAACTTATCGGTACCTGAGGGTGTCCTACAGAAAGGCAGTGGAAGGATTTTTTAATATGATATCGAATGGGAGGACCAGAAACAACGGATGTAAATTGGAAGGGGGTAGATTTAGACTTGACATAAGAAAGAAATTCTTTACAGTGAGGGTAGTGAAACACTGGAACAGGTTGCCCAGAGAGGTTGTGGACGCCCCCTCTCTGGAGGTGTTCAAGACCAGGCTGGACGTGGCACTGAGCAGCCTGATGTAGTGGGAGGTGTCCCTGCCTATGGCAGGGGGGTTGAAACTCTATGGGGGTTGATCCCTTCCAACCCAATAGAATCATATTCTATGATTCTCTGGTATCTTGATCAGCCCCCTCCCTGGCTAACACACACAACCTCATTCACAAAGGGCTGAGCAAGCCTGGGATCTCATGTTCTTTTTGTGTCTTCCAGCCATAATAATCGCATGGTCACACAGCATGGGAGGTGTATGTAAAGACCTATACCCACACAGGGCCTTACCATCTGGAGGGGCATAGGCACTGCTCTTTCTCTCTAGAACTGTGACCAGGATGAGAAAGATGAGCTGGAAGAGGCATGGTCAGACATGCTTCTTCATCAACCTATGTGCTGACTAGTAAAGCTAACATGTAGACAGTCATGAATGTTATAAGTTCCAACATCACTGTGGCTTTGCACTTGTCTTTTTAGACTTTGGGAAGTGCACTGTAAGCTGCTGGGACTGGAGCCATTGCACAGCCATTTCCCCTTCCTTCTTCGTCTTGCACAGTGCTGTGCCTAAACATCAGAAATAAGCCCCAAGTAATTTGTATTTTCCCAATTGTACAGTCCTTGCTTGAGCAAGTAGCTCTTACACAAGGAGCCCTTCAAGATTAAGTACATTAAATGCTTGTCTGTAATGCCAGGAAAAAAATAAAATAACATCTTCTGGAAATACATGATAAGAATTACAGTGAACCCCACAGAAGACAACACAACAATGTGTTATCCTCTCAGTGTAATTCAATTATAAGTGTGCTTTGTATAAGGGCCATGAAACATTTAGGGCCAAGTCTGTATGTTTACAAGCTTCATTCTGTGTTTGCTGTCTGGAAAGGGAGGAGTTGTGCCTCTATCTAACTAATCTGGCTTTAATAAGGTTTCATTAGAGGTAGAAGTACCTTGGAAAAAAGAATACCTGCAAACAAAAGAAAAAGGTCCTCTGAATAGGTTTAAATAATATAGATAACATCATTAATGTTACAAGCTAATTTCTCTTTTTGAATTTGCTGTGCAATCTCTACAGGCCAACTCTCCTTTCTTCAATTTGTAAGAAATCCCCCACAGGATGACAGGTTCCTCTCAATGCAGAAAGATTGGGGTGGGCATGTAGTCAGACTGTTTTAATTGCAAATTAAAAATGCCATTTTGCACAAAATGGAGCTCTCAGACTAGCCACCATGGATGGGCAGAATTAAAATTAAAACATCCCACTGACAATCTCATCACAAGCAAGCATTCATTCATTGAGAACCAGAAAATATAACACTAAAATGTGATTATCTTACTCTTAGTTAACATTTGACTGGTGCCTATTAAAAAGCTCTTCCTCCACAGAGGAAGGTGACAAAAGAGTAGATGAACACTTGTGCATGTTAACAAAGAAATCACCAACTAAGTAACCAACACAGAAGTCTTCCAGAAAGCCATGGAAATAAGTTGAAAAACTTCAAAAAATGACAGAATCATACTGGTAGAGATGCCAGTAGAACATGCTTATAAAGTTCTAGTTGGACCCAGTTCATGGGTATGTTTTAGATCAAACACCAGATCTTTTACTATGAAATTGCCTCTCATGATGCAGCCCTTTTAATACTTGTTAAGAATAAATTAGCACAGAAGAGGGCAAACTACCAGTGCCCAACAGAAGTTCAATGTCACCCATTCAAGACAGGGCACACAACTTGCAGGGCAGAGAAATAGTCACCTTAAGTAGTATAAATCACAGAGAGTCAGGCATTAGAAGGGGACTCAAGAAATCATCTAGTTCAATCCCCATGCCGGACCAGGAACACCTAGATCAGGTCACACAGGAACAGGTCCAGGCAGATTTTGGATGTCTGTAGAGAAGGAGACCTCACAACCACTCTGAGCAGCCTGTTCCAGTGTTCTGTCACACTTAGAATGAAAAAGTTTCTTTTCATATTTATGTGTATTCCAGTCTGTACCTGACACGAGAACTAGCCAGAATTTGCCTAACTCTGCTGCTGCTGCAGGACAATACAATGATAGCGAAACAAACATTCCACTTGGCACTCTGCTTAGGTCCAGTCTTTGCAAGGAGTCTGAGACTGTTCTCAGTTCCTGCTGCTAGATTACTCCTCCAGTTAGTTGGGGAGAGTTTAGTAGGATTATAAATACACACAAAGGCTGAAGAAAGACTGTAGGTGTCATCGTGTCATTTGTAAAATCTTTGCAATACCATCTCTATATAGAGTGGGAAAAAAGCCATGAAGACTTCCTATCAACCAAGACAATAAATAATGCAACTTATTTCCCTGTAGCTAAGAGTACTCTATACTTCCTCCAGTTGGAGTATGTGCGAAAAATTGTGTCGAAAGATACTCCAACATCACATCTGGTATTAGTCTCACACCAGCATTTTTTACACCACATTTTTTACAGCCTTTCAGTTGTTCCCAGTGCCATAGTGCCCACCATAGTGCTACTGTCCTTTGCAAAGCAGTCTGAAGGATTTTCTTCATGATTCTTCTGCCTCTCTCTAGGTGTTTTTGGCTGCCAGGTTTACCTTCCTACTGGTGCTATAAGCCTGTAGCTTTCCCTCTTCAACCATACCAGGAACCAGGAGGAGTTTGGTTACCGTGTCCTAAACCAGCACTCCTCTTGATGAGCATTCGTTAAAGCCACATACAGCCTAGGGGGAGGAGGGATGGCCCACAAATAGAAGGGAGTAGGTATACACTAAAACATGGCCAGCATGGATCCAAAAAGATAGAGAGCAGAGCTTTGCATGATTTTGTAACTCATTCTCTAACAAGAGGAAAATTCTGCCCCTTTATACTCAGACTAACACGGATGCTTAACATCAGCTTGTCGAAGTGGAATACAAACCTGCAATGGTTGGGTGATAAACGACATTTATCTCAATCTGCTCTGGAAAAACTGACAATGAATGAAGATGAGAAATCCTCGATTAAGACCTGGGAAGCAGAGACTGACATAAATTTATGAGCTTTTATAATACTGATATTGTTTGGTGGTACGTGTGTTTTTTCTACTCAAATAGATACAATAAAAACAATCTTTCAACTCAAATTCTGCATCGGGGAAGAATATGGAAGCAGAATAGCTTCTCCTTTCTCAAACAAAACAAAACAGTTATAAGGTTAAAAAAATGCATTAACTTCTGGATGAGGAAGGTAAACCACAGTATTTATTTATACCAAGAATCCATAATATACGATTTTTAAGGACAAAAGACTTCTTACATACTGTATTTTTAATTCTACCACTCAATTTTACTGTACCTTCCAAACACTTACTGAGCCCCAGAAATGCAGATAAGTATCTTTTCCTGTATTTCAGACAGACAGACAGACAGAGGCACACATAGAAATACCTCCAGAAAATACAAAATTAGAGCACTCCCATGTAGAATTAAGGTACTACCCAATGTCCATCAAAATCATTGCAAGCTTGCCAAGTATTTTAATGGTGTTTGATTCATGACCTAGAAGACCAAGGAGCTGCTTTCTCTGTCAGTCATTTAGTCCTTAATCTGATGAATTCTTTCATCAATCACTGTAACCTGTGTTTTGGACTGTGACCCTTTCTGAGGAACCATGCACGTTTCATGGAAATGCTCTGGAAGTATGAGGACTTTTCTGAAGGATCTTTCACCAGAGACATCATTTCCTCATCCTTTACTTAACACAGTATGAAGTAAGATTAAATATGGAGATACACATCTGCTCTGAAAACATCCGCTCTGAAAACACCCTAACATAATTTTTAAACTAAAAGTAGCTTTTAAGATTGCATGCACTTGAAAACCTGAAGTTTCAGGGGTAGGAAACCAAGCATAAAAGCCCTACTTCTGCTTCATATTATCACTAAATGCTTTCATTATGTTTTTCCATCTTCAAATGGAAAGGACAGTTTTTCACTTCATGTTCTCTATTAACACTCAAGGAATTGTATCTTCTATCAGATATGTATATTTATTATTGTTGACTGTAATATTAATAAGAAGGCAGAATTGAGTTCTGTCTTTAAACATGAAAATGCATGTTTGACTGTGATATTCTCCTATTCTTTATGTACAGATGAATACTATAAATTTACATTTCCTAGTAGCTGGATGTCCATCTAGCTACCTAAAATGCAACCTCTAACTATTTTTAAAACTCAGTCGCACAAACAAATATTACTACATGCACAAAGTAGACTCACAACACAAACAGGCTGATATTAAGCTGAAATATGAAAATCCAATCCTATTTTTAAAGAAGATTTAATATTTCAGTAGTAAATGGGCCTTAAGCTTTCAAAACTTGCTGTGGGCAGTTCTTTTGTGCCTCTGCTTCTGGCCATTATGTCAGTTTTTAACCTATACACTCAACCAGGATTAAGAATTTGTTTACATATTTCTGTCTACCACATGTGACAACCATTCTTTAGCTATTATTTTAAGGAACTTAGCATAAACCAAAATAGCAATTGTAAAGATAATGGGAAACAAAGAAAGGTGCCCCTGACTAAAACTGGAGACATTAAGACACTTAATCAGCATATATATTTCCAAGAATATCACTGAATACAGTCTTCTGAGGATTCTTCATTTACTAGTGAGAACAGTGAACTAGCTTCTAAACAGCGCTCACTGCCTCTCTGATCACTACCCAGAATTTCCCAATGTCTTCTGGTTACTAATGCAGTAAATGCAGCATTTCTTGGCATGTATATGCAAAGTGAAAAGAATGTCACAAGGTGGTTTTCTTGACTATGACATTCCCAAAAGACGTGCCTTCACTATTTTCAGCAAATACATTATATTCCAGAAAACAGCAAAAATACCCTTTTTTAATGTAACTTCTGAAAAGATTTCTAAAATTTGATCTATGTAACTGTTCAGCAAAACAAACTATGCTTGCTCACAATGAGTTTGACTGTATTTAGATTGCTTATTATAAAAAGATCATTACCCTTGATATAAAACTGTCACGCATTAAAAAAGACCCTATATGCAGATAAAGTTTCCCTAGAGAGCCTCTCAAACCCACACCATACTCCAGGGCTTTGTATATCACATTTGGGGCTTTTGAGTTAACCAGAAGTCATACAAAAGTACATGTAACCAGACAGCTCGTTACTGACTTTGTTTCTGAGGAGGCTTATGTACATTATTTATTCAGGCAGCTGTAAGAAATAGAGTGCTCTTATGCAACATGCTCCACATTTGACAGATTCACATAAAAGTATGCAGTGGTTATGTCAGTGCATTTGGTCAAATCAAACCCTGTTTTTATTACACTCATGCAAAAATGCATTAGACATGTTTCTCTGATATAACAAGATCTTTTGGAAGAAGGCCACAACCACAGCACTGCAACAATTTTGTGGTTGCTGCTAGTTTCACACACAAATGTATACTTTAAGAGTCCCTTTTTTTGATGCTATGCATGTCTGGCCATTGCATAAAATAAACCTTCTCTACTGCTTTAATTTTGCTCTCTCCTTTTTGTAGCAACTGAGACTGTGCAACAGTGGCTAGGTCCTGGTTTGATAATTCTTGGTGATGTGCAGCAGCAGACAGGATTGGCTCTATGTTCTCCAGCTGGCACATCTGTACATTTTCATAAATTAAATTAATCTAATCCCTTATATAATGTAGCTGTGAGCAAGAACTGCAGACATGGAACTCTACCTTTCTCAACAAAGCATGAATAATGATTACTTCTTAGGTGGGTGTGTGCACATTCTTGTTTTATTAGATCAGGCTCACAAAAGAAAGACTGCACCTTGGATGCCAGTATTATTTTTAACATACTATCAAAACCTGGCAAATTTTCAGGCTATCTGTCTCAGGTAACTAATCTATTGCATATTTAACCTAACTTTATCCCTGGGTTTATTTATTTATTTTTTTTAAGTCAGCATCTGTGACATGTCTCAACTAAAATGTGGGAAAACTTACAGACAGATCAAATTTAAAACTTCTGCTTTCACACTCACTCTGAAAGACTGGAATGTGCCACTGCAGCCGGTCTAGAGTAAAGAGGTTCATGAATCCTGATTTTTAAATAGTTGCCATTAATTAATGATGTTTTATAAGATGGTAATTCCCTTTCAAAACCGATATGAATTTCACATGCCTGTACAATTTTTAAGATTTTCATGCAAAAAAAATTTCAATAATTAAATCCTCCAGAGAATACTGAGTAGTGGAACAGAACACAGTAGGCAATATTGCTACTAAATCATCAGAATCACAAGTGGAAAAGAAACAAACATCTGTTCTTCTATAAGTATGAATGGAAACAATGAAACATAGCAAATGAGCGTGAAAATATCTCCTCAAGATGTAGTATTATTAAACCAGCAGCTTCAACTGAATAATATCCTCATAGCACCTTAATACTAACAACACAAAAATTATCTGTTTAAATGAAACATTTAGTCTGTATTGAGTACAGCCTAGTTGTGTTGACAGTAGTAAGTTAATAAACAAGTGGGTATTAAATTGGAATAAAGTACACACTACTTGAATCATCTGAGGGGAAATACATATTTTTCAGTCATCATTTTGAATTGTTAAAAACCTATTAGACAGTAAGATCACAGTAAATACACAACTTCAATATGCTATAATTCTATGCAATTTAGGAGATTTAAGCAAATATCAGTGAGAGTTTTAATTTGGATCTCCCAACAGCTAGACAGGATTATTGTGAGTGTAATAGTTTTATGTTCAAGTGGGATTCTGCTGTATTAAACTCTTTGTTAAACAAATCAGTCAGGCTTTCTCTCTGGAATTTTAATTTGCATCTTTGTAGAAGATGAGCAGTGTTTCACTTTTAATGTTTGATTATCAGCAAGTACTTTAAAGAGGCAAGATCTTACCACTAAATACAAGTTTCCTTTCATTTTCACCTGAGCAGAATCACATTTTAGCCCAGAAAGGTTATTATTGCTTTTAGTTATGTATCTCCCAGGGCATTTAATTTGCAGTAAAAAACACTCTGTAGAAATGCGGCCTTGTCAACTTAACTAAAATCTGATTTTTTTGTTAGCTGACAAAATGTTAGCAATCATGTTAAGAGCAACACCTCTGTCCTTTACCAAGAGTAGACAATCGCAGCAGCATTACCAGAATTTATCTGGACACAGAAATACAGGTCTAGAAATCCCACAATACAACAGTTAAAGTTTCGGTATTTCAACATTTTTTTAATGCTACCAGTCTTTCTCACTCTGATCCCTTCCTGCCAGGTAGGTAGCATGTAAATGAGCTATGTTGTCTCATCCTGATTTTTAGATGTACTTTTTAATTCCAGTTTCAGTCCAGAATTTGAGAAATATTTCTAAGCCAAGAAGGACTTCCCCATCCCCTTGGCTGCCTGGCTGTCTCTTTCAGATGTCACCATAGACCCACCTCCAAACTGCACACACATGACCTCATTTGCTATGCAAGAAGAGGCAACAGCAGCTCTAGGTTGTACTAAGTACTTATTCCACACTCAGACAAAGCCCAGGGCATCACTCTTGGTGGAAGATCATGATCTACTGATACACCATGAAGCAGCAGGGATACACTCATTACTCTCCCAGGTGTTTCCAGGGGAGTCAGTGGAACTATTTTTGCAGTCAAGTAAAGACTGAAGCCTTTTAAAAGATCTTCATTAATTTGTGTAAGAATAATTATATCACTGTCTTCAGTCTCACAAGAAATAAGACAATACTATAGACTAATAATAACTATGCACTCTTAAGGGCTTCTAAAATGAAAATTCAAGCTCTTGCTCTAAATAATGCTGTGTAGAAGCCTAAGTTTTTGTCTCATACATCCAGATGGATGTTCTGGATGTTCTGGAATGGGCGGATCTCTCATTTCGCCTCTTTTGATCTCACTTTGTCTCATGTCCTGACCAGACATTCCCAACTCCCAGAAAATACTGCCAATAAATGATTAATCACAACTGATGTATTCCCTTTGTCTGTACTTTGGTTTCACTTTTCTGGCATTTACCAATAAAATTCTTCTTTGCCAAAAATCCTCATCCAACTCTGGCTTCTGCTGAATGCCTGGATAGTGTCAGCGAAAAATGAAACATCTCCTTGCTGTTGGATGGATGCCTACAATGAATACATTTTAGCACAGAAACAAGCAGAGAGTGAATGCCAGGTATGAATGTGGAGCCACTCCTGACCTTCTCCATGACATGGCTAACAAACTGTATAGGAAGAGAGAAAGTAACCTTATTTCACTCATGATAAATCCATGAGATCAGTTCCAAATCTCTCTTATTCACCACATATTGAATAACTGTCTCAAACTTTCCTTCAAAGGTAAAATTCAAGTCCCAGCTAATGTCATTCTTAATTAGAAGCAAGTAATGACATACCTTATGTAAGATTTTATTTCCAACTTCAAAAGGAGATACCTAGGTTTGTTTGGTGTCTTTACTTTGAAGAAAATGTCTTTTATTACTTATTTTAGTACAACACATTAAAATCAAATATCTCCTGTAGCAAAACGATTCAAGTCCCTGGAACTCAAATAATTTTCTAATAAAAAATGCATGAGACAAATAAATGCACTTTATGTTCCACAAGAAAAGGCAGTTTCAACAGGCTAATGCTCAGAGAAAATTCATTTTATCAACCAGCCATTTCATTCTTTGGTGCTGTTACAAGCTCCTTGCCGTTGCTAAGCAACCATAATTCATCGTACCTTTTAATGGATACTCTGCTACTGCTGAGAACATTAAGGTGAAGAGAATAAATGCCTTGGGTGAATCTTGAAATCTTTCATTATGCATGTCATTCTATTTCTGTAATGCTATAATGCTGAAATGTTTCTGTGGCAGGAAACTGAGTTGTGGTAATTGCATATTCCACTCATATATGTTTTGTAAGCAGAGCAGCACATACTTGTCTAAAATGAGCTATTTCTAACATGATTGAAATTGGACTTTTCTACTTCTAAAGGCAGTAAATAAATCTGAAGGGAAAAAAAAGAAGGAATGAGTCTGGAGTAAAATGTCCTGAAACTTTCAGCAAGAGTGACAAAATCCTATGGCAAAAATTGAAAGTAATCAAAGCAGCCTGATTGTAAAGCACAGCGGTATGTGAATATGTGGTACACAATTGAAAATGCAAAAAACACAATAAGGAAATCATATATCTTGTGCAAGCTGCATCTTATTTTAAATGTGTGTCATTCAAAGACAGGTGGGTGTATGCTAGATCAGGCATCTCTCTTGTTTTATTAAAACAAACCTCAGGTTTCAGCTGAATGCAATTGATGAGTATTTTGTGCATTTCCCTCCTCATTGTTCAGGGACTTTTCTCCTCTTGAGAAATAGCTTTTTACACCAGCCAAGGGGGCACCACCATGAATACAGCTTCACAATTTGCAAATAGACAGTTAAGACACTATAAGGTAAGGATGAGTGCTCAGATACCTTCAGTGACTGGATTTGTTTTATGGAATCAACCCGCCTTCTGATCCTGATGATCTTCTCTTTCACACCTATGTATACCAGTGACATGCTCTTAAAAACCCACCTACATTCAGATAAAATGTAAACTAGTTTTTCCTCATTTTGAACATTAGATTCAGGTTTATATTTCATGTATTTTAGAAAGAATACAATTAGTCCTGGAGAGAAACTAGTTATGTTTTTCCTATGTAGCTTTTAACTCCACTTTCTGCTTTACATGTCTGAGCTTGTCACTGTAAATAATAAGTGACAAGCCATATTTCCAGTTTTGTTCCTCAACCATTTGCAGTGCTCCCCCACCAGAAGCTGATGACCTCAAACTCATCTTGAAGCTGCATGGGCAGTAATCCTGCAACCAGCCAGAGTTCTCTTACAGCCCTATTTGTTTTGATGTTGGAAAGGAAGAGCACAGTCAAACCTTTTGTTTAATCTATCCATCTCTTGTTGAGGAGTGTTTTAAAATTACCTTTGTTAATTTGCTCTTTTTTTAATGAATGCTGCACTTCTGGCAACACGCTTCTTTCAGCACATTGCATGAAGGTGGAAGACCTATTTCTCTGAGAAGCATTTATAGGACAAAGAAGAGGAAGGTGTTGCATATATGTACACAAAGAGAAGAAACTGATGGAGTTGCCGAAGTTAGAGTCTTTGTATCAGTCTACTCTTAAGTGATTGTTCTTGTCAAACAAGGGGAAACTGACACATGGTAGTACAGGAGAAACATGGAAGAGTTAAGAGGTTCCAAATCAAGGCTAATGCAAAATTAAAATAAATCACAGAATCATAGTATGGTTTGGGTTGGACGATCATCTAGTTCCAACTCCCCTGCCATGAGCAAGGACATCTCCCACTAGACCAGGTTGCTCAATACCTCATCCAGCCTGGCCTTGAACACTTCCTGAGAGGGGGCATCCACAACCTCTCAGGGCACCCTGTTCCAGTGTCTCACCACCCTCACAGTAAATAACTTCTTTCTTAAATCCAGCCTAAATCTCCTCTCTTCCAATTTCTATCCACTACGCTTATTCCAGACATCCTGTACCCTATTAAAAAGTCCTACCCCAGCTTTCCTGTAGGCCCCCTTCAGGCATTGATAGGCTACTATTAGGTCCCCCCCTGAGTCTTCTCTTCTCCAGGCTGAACAAATTCAGCTCCTTCACACATATTTCAAAAATATGCACACATGCACAAATATGCCAAAACAAATTATTTCTTTCAATTCTTGTTTTTCTCAGGTATTGATAAAAATGTACTTCCTATCAGAGAAAGCACATTTGACTTTTATTTCCCTCTCTCTTCTTCCTTATTCTTTCTTTTGCCTTGTACTAGTGACAAAAACTAAGGATGTGTGATTTAGAGCCACTGACTGATTATTTTCATGTAACAAAATAGTCGCTTTTCCTGAAAACACTCATGTTTCTTCCAAAAACATCCAGCAAAGTAAAGGAGTGAGATAAAGAAACAATAGCTTTGTTGTCTGATTTTCAAAGATTGTTTCACCTTTGTGAATACAATTTGCTAATGCAAATTCCCTTCTCTCAAATTCCCACTTGCTATGCAATTTCATTAGTGAATTCTGTGTACACCTGAAAAAAGGCTCAAAAATTATCTCCTAATGATTCTCCTTATTCTTTTCTGCTGCTTAGAGGATGGTGATCCCAGTGAGTTGCTGCACACTGAAAAGACTTAGAAGGCAGAATACTGAATCTGTTTGCTCATATTCTCCTACTCAGGTTATCAAAACCACAAGAATGAATAACTGGACTTCCAAAGGGGAATAAAAGAGGTGGAAACATAGTAGTCATGCCTCAGGTTGCTACATTTCTTGGAATCACATGATCACATCTAAAGAAGGACAGAGGCAAATTTAAGGTTTTGTGTCACATTGAATTGGGATAGTGTCTTAGGGGCAGCAATGATGAATGCTACTTCTATCTTTCAATAGCTATGTTACCTTCTCTTGAAGCATTTAATCAGATAAATGCTTAAATCTACCATTTCTAAAGTTAAGACTATTTAGGTTATTTCAGATTTCCCCTGGTGCAAACATGCTTTGGCCAAAGTCTTTCAATTTTGACAAGGGTCAAAAATTATATAATAAAAGAATGCAAAATTATTATTTCAAGCTTTGTTGTGAAATAAAGCAGTATACTTAAGATAATTTATCAAAGAAGGCAGAGAACAGCAAACTGTGACCTAAACACTGAAAGGTCACAGCCAATAATGTTTCTGCAAATAGAAATGGGTTGCAGAAGCATCGAATGCAAATTACTGTTTGCTGGAGAATTTTAATAGAGTTCTACGTCACATTATAAAATGTTTAATTGTAACCCCATTTTAATAACACCATCTGATTAAATGAAAAGATGCCTTGCTGATCGCAATTACAATCTGTCAAACTGCATATTTATTTACAGTTTGGTTTCCTACAACCATAAGATAAAAAAAAGGAAAGTATTCAGCTTGTCAGCAAACTATAATTATTGTGTATCCTTCTGTCAGTTTCTGCATAAAACTTTTGGTTCTAAAATGGATCTAATTATAACTTCATCAAGATTTTTATAAATGGTTGCTTTCCCTTCCCTCCTCTCCCCCCTCCCTGCTTCCCTCCTTCATCAGTGAATTCTTTGTTGCAAACTCAGGAGGAAAAACTTCTAAGTAAGTAACATTTGTTTCTCTTTTTTATCTTTTTGATACAAAGTTATTGTTAGAATATGGAAGACTCTATTCAATGTAAGCATTATTTATGGCAGTACACCTTCTTAGCACTGCAGTCAAGCAAAGCCAAGGGATTAGGATTCTATTGGGGGTTTTTTTCAGCTTTGGCATTAATGTCTTGAATATCAGTTGAGAAACTCTTTCCAAGTATATCACGTAGCTCATCTTCTACAAAGTCAATTTATTGTAATTTATAACCTTTCACAAGAAACAATTTGCCAGACAAACAAGAAATGAGTCCAAATGTCTCAACACCAGTGTATGTATCAACCAGTTATAAGAATTACATCTCAAAGAAAGGTCTATTAATTCATCCACCCATCTCTCAGCCTGTGCAGGATTTTCCCATATGCATAGGTCCCAGTGCTTTAACACTACCTGGCAGACAATTTGGATAACACTACAGCATTACAGGGTTTATTATTATTATTTTTTTACCCAGCCTTCACCCATTGCTTATTTTTATCCCATTACTTGCAGTGACAATCCTTAAGTGTCATCAATATCTATTCCTTCAGCCTAACTTCCTAAGTGATGTATGGTGATAAACAAATACAATACTGAAAATATGCACATAAACAATTTGATAAAATAACACACTATAGCTGAACTTTCAAGGAGAGTTATTTTGCAAAGTGTAGGTTATGGGCTAATACAGTCTGGATCATGATTACATGATAATAAGATTTGGGAAAAGCTGATTATTTTTGTACTTTTTCTTAAATGGTCAAGTTAGATATAAACCAAAATACTCTGGGTGAATATAAATTCTCTTGATTATTTATTTCTGAGCTATTCCATCAACATCTATTACCTATCATTCATTTAGATAATTATGCATTTTATAAATAAAAATATATACATACATAAGCACATTTCAAAACCAAAAATAAATAAAAGACAGTTAAAAAGACTATATGGTATGCATTCAACTCCACTTATTATTGGGTTTTAAAGCGTAGAATGAAACAGGTGAATTTTTAAAGATCTGTGCCTTGAGTGTTCCTGAGGAGTTTGTGCAGTTGCCAACAGAGAAAACATCTAAATAATAAGTTAGATAAACAACCATCAGAACTGACTTGGTCAGGTTACTTACCTAAGTTTTTCCTGTAGCACAGCTTTGCTATGCTGTCTTTAATTAAAAGATAATAAAAATAATAAAAATTCTTTCAAAACAGCACAGGTGATGATGCTTCTCCTCAGGCTTGTTGCAGCTTGCACTGGCTTTCCAAATGTAAGAAAGAAAACTATTTCAGAATGTGGATCATTATTGACCAGCCCTTTTGCTGACACACCCTCAATCTGATAAAATCTAAAATCTAAATTTTCACAATTTATGAACAAATAAAGACATCTGCTAGAGAGCAATCTCTGTTTCTGTTGAGACTCTGGGAAAGCCCCAGGTAGAGCTGAAGAGGATCAAGTATAGGCCAGGAAATTTCTAAAAATCCCACTGAGATTTTCAGCCAGTAACAGGGCTCCTAAATTACAGCTCAGAAGCAGAGCCCACAAATTACAAAGTTAGAGAAACAACACCTGCAACAATTAAAATTCCATAGGCCAGGCCCCAGACAGAGAACTTTGTCATCTCCCTGCTCTGATGAAAGCTGATGGCAAGTGAGAAGAAACATACATGCCATGCAACAAGCTTGTAACACTTCAGACTGGGAACATGGAGCAATGAAGCATCAAACTCTGGGTAAACAGATAGTTCACCTCTCCCTTGTGCTAACTGTATTTCAAGGGCAGGTGAAACAACCTTTGCATCTTTTCCATGGCTCTTAAATAAGGCTGCTGTATCACTTCCAGGTTCTGTGATAGCTTAAAGGTCTCAGTTGTCATTAAATGTATTCTCTATAAGTGCTTAATACAGATGTGCAACATATGGCAGTTGCTTCCCACCAGAATTTGAGGTAGTTCCAGTATTGAAAGTTGTCTCCCACCACACTGCTGCCCACTTTAGGTTTACTAAACATCAGACATTTTATTATGGGACCCACAATGTAAAGTCATCTTCTTCCTCTACCTTAACAACTATCTCTTTTAGCTTTTCTCAGCTTGGGGGTCATATGCATTTGTATATTGTAAATTAAATATTATTGAGTTTTTAATAAAGACAACATCTTTCTATTCTACAATATAGCACTTGGCAGATATGAGTGACTGATACTGCAAATAAATATTTGCACGGTTATTAGTACATTACCGTCTCAGCTCATTAGTGACTACAAAGCATTTCAAGACACCAGAAAGATGCTTCAGAAGAACAGGGCACTGCTAGTATTATTTTTTTTCAAGTCTTGCTGTTTATTTTCTAGAAAAAATAACTTCTAAAAGTTTTGCCAGTAGTTATTTTACACTTTCTGTGAGGCAACTTAAGCTGCACTTAATATCCAGATCAGAACTAAGCCTACTGCACTAAACACTTTTTATGCTGCTTCATAAGAAAGGCAAGTGTAATAAAATTCATTGAACTGAGATCCCACACTTGAGTATTAGGGCATGTGTAGGAAACTGAAGCTTAGTTATTGAGTTAATCTCTGAAATTCTTTATGTGTGAATGAAGGTAATCTTAAAGTGTATTAGAGGGAAGTCCCATCTCTGAATTTAAAAAAATATTGCATTTTCATCAAGGGTCTGATACTGTAAATACTCCATACACATGGCTTCCTTGCTAAAGGACTAGAACATCAAATTTAAACCATTTTTTTTCCATTGACATAAGTTTTGAAAGGATGAAGGGAAGGCACCTGTAGACCAATATGATATATTAATGCTAGGAGGATGAATTTTGAGAATTAGGTAGGGAGTAGCCTCTTCTTGTCATCCATTTGGTATGCCACATCTTACCTTTGCAGTGAGGCTACATCCTTTATTAACTCAGATAACAAAGGTAGTCATTAGATAAAGTTATGAAGTGTCAGGCACTGCAAACTTACTCATAACTCACAGATTTGGTAAAAATGTTCTATTATGCAGCTATGTGCAGTATGTCAATTAATATGTTGTATCTACAATCAAAAAATTGGCACTAGTTTGAGTACCTGTTTAACACACAATGTGGACTGTTGCAGAAGTTACATCCTGTTCTTTACATTTCTTTTCCAGCAGAGGGCTTCAGTGATCAACAGTGTGATACATACTTACACACACATATATGTGTATATATATACGAATAGACACATGATGCAGTCCACATCATCTCCAGGTGAGGGCAGGCACATAGATTGCCTTTTCTAACATCTCCTTTGTCTCTATTCCTTCCCTGCAGGCTGGTTGAAACAGGAATGCTGGATACACACTGAGAATATGTAAAACAATGCCTTTGTCCACCTGATTTCAGATGGAAAAGAGTTTGTCTCTATGGGTTTTGTAACAAAAAGATAGGCACAAGCCTTAGAGGTGCTCGATCCACAAGGCTTCTTGTTGCCACTACAAACTTCAAGTCCTTTTTTGTAACTATGTTCACCTATGAAACACACAGAAAAAGAACATCTTCATATCTTGTTCAACCATGGAGGCAGCAGCATGTACAACACACCATCCACGAAGTTCAAAGGTGTATGAGTGAGGCTACAGAAATGTGAACCTAAGTTGCACACATGTGGCTGCAACTGAGCACTACCCTTGCTGGCCGTGGAGGTTAAGGGTTTATGGGCTGTCCCCAGGGAACCCAAACATGAGAAAAGGGCATTTACATAGTGCTTCTGAACAGCCTTTGGAAAAACAAAGGGGAGAAGAACCCGAGAGGGTTCTAAAGTATATCTTTACATTATTGAAAAGACTAGGGGAGGAGTAAAGATATCCTTCCACTTCAAAAATTGCTTAATTGCCTCAAGAGAGTACAAGAACAAAGGATAAAAATAAGAAATTCATTATTTTTTTACTGACGATCATTTCTTCAAATTTCAAACCAATGTCAAGTAGAACTTTTTCTTCCTCTGGTTTTATACTTCCTGCTGCAAAAAGTAAGTGGAAAACTGAAACAATGACACTTGAAGTTCTGTAAAACTATTATAATAGATTAAAAAATGGTGAGACTATTAATTGGTACTTTAAAATTCCTTCAACATGGTAAAATCAAGAAAGCTAAGGATGTGTTTTTTTCTCCCAAAGTGAATTAAAAATTTTGCCAAGTGTCTCTGACTCTACAGAGGCTAGACTAAATGAGGAGAACTCACTCACCTTCCACTATAGCAGCCAACATTGTCACAAAGCTCTGGGTTACTGCTGTCTCTACTCCTAGCCAAGTTATGCAGTACATCTGAACTTCCAGGATGTGAATGGCAGCCTGAGTTAAGAAAGTGCATGCCATAGTGGTTTTGCCCACACAACACACCTTTCTAGCCCCTAGACTAGATGGGATGAG
The DNA here is from genome assembly GCA_013400935.1 of Turnix velox. NCBI lineage: Eukaryota > Metazoa > Chordata > Aves > Charadriiformes > Turnicidae > Turnix > Turnix velox. The sequence goes on along the minus strand of VZTY01014769.1, from coordinate 143,508 downwards.
AAGATGAATGCAGCACAGATTCATGAAGAGTTTGCAGTATTCTTTCAACTGCTTTCAAGTTTCAAGGAATGCAAATACACACATTTAAATAATGAAGCAGGTGAAAGGAGAAGCTATTTCACCTGATACACAAAACTCTCCCTTTCATCTTCACTGTGAGCTTCTCCTTCCTCTTTGTCTTCACAAAAGCATCTTCACAGTTTTTGAGGAAGAAATTTCACTTCCATCTCTAGGCCCTAAGATAACATTTTTTTCCCCAAAACTGACTCTTCAGAAAGATTTCATTATCTTGCTGTTCTCAACAACTACATGTGATGTTAAAAGCAGCAGATTAAAGTCAACAATCTCTGCTGCTGAAAAGCCTGAATTTCTGACATTTTCTGAGAGTTATGTTTTCTCTATTTGCATACTCTATTATCTGTTTTGTTTGACACTTGCAGCTATGATGCTGCTTATGCATTAATCACTCCTGTGAGTACTTCACATGTGAGGTGTTGTATAATCTACCACCCGCAACTGAAGGCTTTCTCCCTGCACCGCATTCATCATGTCATGGCCTGTGACTATCTGCTTAAGTCTGAGAAACAATAATTAATACAGCTACACACTTTTTTTCCTTACTTTTGTAGCAAATAAATTTCAATCAGACTACGGGCAAGCCTTGTGAAAAAAGTTCACCAAAGCATTTTCTACAGAAGACTTTTCAGAAATGAAATATGCCACCTTGTTATTCCCTCTTGAAATTACACTGAAGTTGTTTTCCTCCTGAATCTGTGAAATATGTGAGACACATGGAATCTCAGCATCCACACTCAATTAGGGAGAATGCTGTATTTTCCAATTGACAACAAAACAACAGCTTCACTGGCAATTTTAAAAATGGACCTGGAATTATTTCCTTGCTGGCCGTGGTCATTTGCGTACAACTATTTTCTTACAGTAATGAGCAAATATTTACTTGCACTGTTGTTAAGGTAGCTTCTCAGTACTTAAATAGAGAAAATGTAGCTTTTCCAGATTCTTTAAAATCAGAAACGTATCTGAGTTCATGAAAAGCACTAGTCTCAAATACTCTCATGGCAATATTAGTCTCAGATGACCTCAAGAATTTGAAGTATATGGATAGCCTGCCCCTATACTGTGCTTTTTTCCACTCTGCTGATTATCTCTGGGAACGGAAAAACTGTAGAGGTGCTACCAGCTGAGCTGGTACCAGCTATCATCTCCCTGCCACATATATGTGGACTATATATGTGCAAGAGACATTGTGACCTATAGGAAAGTTCTGAGCTCCATGCTGCAGAATTTTCATTAGACAAGTCCCAGGTAAAGTACATCTTTGTGAGTTGTGTCCATCTTGATTTGAAATCATAGAATATTTAGGGTTGGAAGGGACCTTAAAGATCACCAGTTCCAACTCCCCTGCCATAGGCAGGGACACTCCTCAGGTACGGAGAATCAACCACCTTCTGCATAGTCCATTATTCAACTTGTAAATATCACTGTTAAAAACGTATGCTTTGTTTCCAGTCTGATTTTGTACAGCTGTACTTTCTTGACATTGGATGTTTTAATGCTCTTTCTGCATCACAGTGAAGAGCCTTCTACCCGCAGATATGCAATATGCAGGAATTTATAAAATCTTGATCAAGTTACATCTTAATCAGCTTCTTTACATATCCTTTCTGTTCTCTTTCTGATAAAAAAGAACTGAGCAGACATCAGAAGGAGTGTGTAACATGATGTCCCAAAGCCCTGTATGGAATAAATCATCATAATTCTACTGAAGTCAATAAAGTTATGTAAACTGACATTAGCTAACTAAAAATTATAATCTTTTGCCAAACAAGGCTTATCTCATGGACAAAATCTGACTTGTAAAATAATGGTGGTTTGGGTATTTTTTTTAATAAAAAAAGGAAAAGAAAGATATCCTACAATAATACCAAGTTGCTTAATAAGAGAAAAAAAAAAGAAATACTTTAAAACACAATGAGTTCTATGACCTTAGTTTTATGATTTGGTAGTTTTGATGGCAATAATTCACTGCAATAAAATTTGGGGTAGCAGCGTGTCTGTGTAGCATAACAGTAAATTTTGATGTAAACTGAAGACCAGAGCCTGGTAATGAGGCACAAATGTGAAGTATTCACCAGAGACTAAAAGTGTGTTCTGCCACTGGCATGCAACACAGGCTAGAAAAAAGTATCTAAGCACAACCCGATCTCAAAAGTAAGGTTAGAAGGGGGAAATATTTTGTATTGTTATGAAAATATTCTTAATCATTTTAACCAGAAATAAAAAACTCTTCGACTCAGTAGCTTGCATAAATGTTTAAAGGTGCCAAAAAAAAAAGTCAACTGTTTAGGTCAGGCTCAGGATGCGAAATGAATACTGTATTTTAACTAATATGTATTATACTGCCCAAACAAAATCTCTTAAATACATCCCAGCTTCAACAATAGCAATCTTCTGCACTGGATTTGTTAGCAACTGCATCAAGTGAATGAGAAATACTAGCTTCATTCTACCTGAGATGAAAAATGGGGACAAAAGCACAGCTGTCTGCTTTCTTCCCTGCTTCATAGTACCACATTTTAAGATATTACTCTCTCATGGGCTCTCTCATGAAAAAGCAAAATGTAATTGTTTGGGCTTTGATGAATTGGGGCATAACGTTAAATAATTATTCATTGTCTTTATTCTTCTGTCAAAGCGTGCAAAAAAAGCTTTTTATTCCTTTTTTAAAAATATAAGGACAGGGGCCTTTGTGACATGCATTTTATTTTAAACTAATGCTTCTATTATTCCACATCAGAATAATTATAACTGACATCATCTACTTTTCAGTGTCCTAGAAGATCTTTAGCTCTAGTCCACTGTTACTATTTTATGCATTACATGAAATAAAATACCTCAAGATTTTGAAAATATTTATTTAAAAACAGCAATGAGATTGCCTGTAATCATATCTTCTGCTCTGCTTTGAAAGAAGCATTATTCAATATGCCAGTGGTCTTTTCCATAAGAGCAACATATTAGAAATTCATGCTGCTCTAATATATCCGAATTCACTGATGTACTGCACTCCCTACAGACCTTAAGAAACATTTCTGCTTCAGTTTCATATGTCCTGCACATTACCTACTGATGTGGTGGTTGTCAAAACAGTTGTACAGTAGCCTTTGAATTCCAAGTGTGCCTTGAATGTATACTAAAAATGACAATAAACCTAAGTATATACATTATGCTGGCTTTTGTTGCCAGCACAAGTACCGCATTTGGGAAATAAATCCCCTGATTTTACTGCCTTTTAACATCTTTTCCACTTTAAACTTCAAACCCAGAAATTTGAGGCATTCCAAGAAGCTGAAATCTCTTTTATTTCTTTCTTGTAAATTTTCTATAGTATATCATCAGGAACTGCATTTTCAAAAAGATAAGCACAAGATTATAAATGAAAGCATTCAAAAAATAGAGATTTTTTCCTTTATGTAAAAACAGCACTGTGATTTTTTAACCTTGGTTTCTTGGGGAAAAAAGCAATCATCTCTAGTATATACTAAAGAAGCTGAAATGTCTATAATTTTGTTGATAAAATGAACACACAGTAAAACTCATTTTATAGAAGACAACCAAAAGCTTTTTTACAGATAAATGCACATTCTCATAGGATGCTATATGCATGCATTTATTTGCAAATGTTAGAGGGTATTGCAGTTTTATGGAATATTTCAGCAAAATTCATGCAAACGGAGAAGTAGTGGCAGGTCAAGCCCCAGCTGAAACTGAACAAAACCTACAAAAGGCTACCTCCAATGTAGTAAATCATTAAAAAAAAATCCCATCACATAAAATTAAACATGGCCATAGGACGATCAGTACATCTTCATTAAATGGCTGTCTGTATCTCATTGAAAACACTTGAGAAGCAGGGATACGAACCATGTCCATTTTCAAGGAGGACCTCAGAGAGCCCCCACATGTGGTCTACCATGCTGGGATCCACAGCACCATGTGTCACATTCTCCACAAACCCTGTAGACTTCTGAAATTTCACTATCCAGATATAATGAGCATCTAAAAAAATCTGTATGTGACAGCACAGTATAAATTAGTGTGTGTATGTGAGTACATGCTTGTATATGTCTGTATGTCACCTCAGCAGAAAACAGGAATACACAAACATAGAAGCCACTGTATAATCTGACATAGAATAATGAGAAAGAGAACATTTTGGTGATATTTTTTTAAACTAGAGGGAGTGCAATAGGCAGTCAAATCAATCAAAAAACTTCAAAGATGGCTAATTCCCAATTTAAGTATCAGACACAGTAAATGGCAATGTGAAATTTTCACCTCCCAGCATTGTTGTAAATTTTTTCAGAAAGAATTCCCACAGTGTAAAAAGTCTGTAAGAAGCTGATCCCTAATAAGAATTCACTGAGCTGGTAGTGGGTTCTTATTGTGTGTGTTTAAGCACTTCCACATAGGGGAATTCTTAGAGAGCTTGGGGCAAATCCTGCAATCCTTACTCAAAGGGATTTCATCCGCAGCTTTGAGGGAGTGCTGCACAGTATGAAACCAGGACTTCTAATGGGAGGAGTTTTGATAGGTTTTTAGGATGAGTGCTGATTCAATTTTCAATCTATCCAAAATCACAGAGATCTTTGTCTGAAAACATCTGGTGGTTGAGATGAGAAAATATTCTACAATCAGTGTATTTTCCTACTTTGTGTCTAAGCTGTCTCTCATTTGGGTGATATTAATTAAAGTTTTGTCTATAAAAATACCAACTGAAGACCATTCACTAGTTCTAACATAGGCAAAAAGGAAGGTATTATTGCTAAAATACCAGCATAGTTTAAAATCTGGCTAAAAAGAAAAATGTTAAAGAAAAAAAATTACCAAATTCAATCAGAGGCACATTGAACTGCAGCTGAATTTCTTCCAATATAAGTAAAATTTACTGAAGATTTGAAATCAATTAGGAAAAGAGAAAAGCCTGCAAATTAGCTTCTGAGACTATTTCTCTAAAAATGCTCATTAGGGCCTTGAAAAATGAAGTGACATACGTGGTTTCCAAATACACTAAGCAATAGTTGAAATTACATGGCAACATGGGTGTAGATAGATTGAAGAAAGTAACACATTATTTGCTATGTGTGGCAATATAAAATTGATTTAGGCAACTACTTGTTAAATGGATCAGAGTTTGATGAGATAATAAAAGGGAAACTTGGAGATGAGTAATAGCAAGAGAAATCAGTCATATTAAAGAAAAAGTAGTAAATGGTTCTGGATTATAAGGAAGAGCTTCAAAGCTAAGTAAAGATTGCTAACTCCACAAAATCCTCTGTCTTTCTGTCTTTTTTTGTCAGTGGAAAGCCATAAGGACAATGGGGCCATTCTATTCACTGAAGAAGTCACTGAATTCAATGAGGAATTAACTTAATTTATCTCTCTCAAGTTAATTCCTGTCACGTTATCAAATTCTAATCAGAGGAACTAAACTGCCAAACAGTGTTTGAATCATACAAAATTGTGGTGTTAACATCCCATCCATCAGTTATACTAACATAAGATGTAGCTTAATTCCCAGATTGAGTTAAAACTATAGCTAGTTAAGAGGTCCTCTTGTGTGCAAAGCACATGTAAGTTAGGGATAATGGTTGACTTAGTCCATGATGCTTCAAGGTTCAAGTTTTATTTATTGAATGGATCCTCAGAAATTACTGTCAAAATTTAGTGCCTATTTTCTTGACATCTGATTTCCATTTTTTCTGATCTTCACAAAACTACAACAAAATCACAAAATTGCCTGCTTATATTATTCAGATTTTTCTGTAATTACCCTTGATGCAATAATTCACTGATTATCTACAAACTCTGAAGCCCTTTTGTTCAGAGCCTGCTGCAGAAGGTTAATGTGGATCATCATAACTTACAAGAACGCATAGTTTCAAGGCATGGTGATGGCTCAAAAGAGGTCAGTTCATACTGCTTGTCTTGACTGGGCTGCAAGCATTTCTTTTACTTTTTCAAGTCCTTTCATAGTTTTGATTATTAGAATTTCACACAAGATGTAGTTCATGCTCTTTAATGCATCACCATCAGCTTTGCAGAAATGCAAGCAAAATTCAAAACCTCTCCACAAACTATATTTCTCTATGAAAAACTGCATCTCCCCATCCCCCTCCCACTATTGAACAACACCCTGGGGTCAGATTCTGACCTCAAACATAAAGTGTGCAACACTGTAGTAAATCAATAACAACTAAGCAGCATATAAGAAGCCAAGACTACCCTCCTGGAACATTGCTTATTGGACATCCTCAGAGGCAAAACAGAGCTCCTCAAAATAAAAGCATCTTTATTTTAATTAAGTTGCAATGAAGTCTTGTGACAAGAGAGATTTTTGATGTAAACTGTTTTCTGTCCACTGGCGCCACCCAGCCCCTGTCCCTGAGGCTGCTAATCTGAGGGGCTGAACAGGAAACTGAGCACAGACCCCACAGCCTCCAAATCTTCATATGCTGGCTCAGTGCCCATGTTCACAGGGCTGATTTTATTTTATATGTATATTTTTTTAAGGTAATTTGGTGAGGGGCTGACAAGCAGGAGTCCTAAATAGTCTTAGTGCCTCAGTGCAGAGGGGTCCAGCTAGGACCACAGGGTCCTTAGCCTTTGATTCTTTGGTGAGAAGCCCACACTCTTGGAACTCTAGGAACAGCAGATCCTTAACTCTGTCTCTCTAGACCTGGGTTCCTGGGTAGTTCATCTAGCAAAGTGCCTGAAGTCCATTGAGCTCCAGAAAACACCAAGCCCCATCCTCTTCCATGGGATTTTTAACTCTTTGGAATAGAAATGTACATCAACAGAAAATTCCCTCTTCATAGAAAGGTCTTGTCTGGAGCTGCTATGCAATAAGTATCATAATTATTCATAGAGTCCACTTGAAAACGTCACATGTAAAGTAGCTGTGCAGTTGTTGCAAGCTATTTAACATTCAAAGAAATTATTTTTTATAAAGCCTCCCAAGATTACAACCATAATGACTATCTGACAGACTTCATAAGCAAATTGTCCAGTCATTTCAATTGGATTCTGGCTGGCTAAGGACTTGGAACTGTAAAAAGGCTATAAGATTTGGCCTAGAATCAGAAATAACATTTGCTGTTTTCCAAACTTGCAGTAAACAAGAAAGGAGATATTAAATTTTTGTATATCTCTCAGCACATGCAAATGAGAATGGAAAGAGCTTCATCAGACAAACACAGAACAACAGCCATCTGGATCCCAAACCCTGCTCCAGTGGAAGTCAAAGCCTTGAGCCTCCTTTTTGTCATTATTTACATCAGCATAATGTGGGAGGAATTATACTCAAGGCAGGATAAGACCCTTGCTTTGAGGAACTCAGCTGTAAAGCCCCTCACTGCCTCTGGTGGGGTCAGATTTGACACAAGGAATGCTACACAAAAGAAGTTTGCACTTGAGTGGGGCAGGAGCTCGTCCCCTTGGAGGATTTCAAACTGGTCTGTAGTTTCACAATTTCAAACTTAAAACAGAACAGAAGGGAATGACTTACCACAGACAGGGAATTGGAAAGCAGTGTCCCATCTTGGCTGAGCATGTTGGAAACTGTAATTTCAGGTAGATCCATGTTTTGTGGGTGGAATGGAAGGAGGCCGTTGTGGTTCATGGGATGACACAGAGAGTGGTACCCAGACTCTACCTCATTCAAGTGCACCAAGGAGTGGTCAGGCAACGATGGAGGAGTTATAGGAGGTATGTTAAAATCTTCACTTTCAAGACTTGCACCAGGAAAAGACTGTGGGAAAAAACAGAACAACAGAAAGTGATATGAAAATCATGCAAATAAGCATAAGAATCTGATACTTTCACTGTTTCCATTAGAAAGAAATCTTTTTTGAAGGAGCTGAATTTAAACAGATTTCAAGGGTCCTGTTAAAATTTTCCAAGCATTCATCTAGCTGAATACTTTTTTCATGGGAATTGTGGAAAAGGGAATGGAATTTATAAAATTAACATTGGCTCAGAATGGCTCATAAGAATCCCCTCTACTCGTATCAAGAATTGTATAGTGAAGAAAGATATCATTTCTTGTTTTACAGGAGAGCCATGCATTTGTTCTGCCACAAAGAGAAATAAATACATACAGAAATAGTACATAGTTTGTATTAATATACTTTGTGTTTATAAAAAATACATCTGTGGTGTCTCCAAAACACTGAGTTTTTCCTTTCTTAATCTATGAATTCAGCTATGTATACATTTTGTCATATAAACGAGTTACTCCACAAAGCAGCTCTTCAGTCTTTTGTTGTCCAACACCATTAAGTCATCTCAATCTGATCCAAGGAAAAGCCACAGGCAAAGTCAGAGTAATGCACCAAGGTGGATAATTACTATTATTTATCTACCTTATCCATACAGCAAGTAGGCTTATTTGGGTGGTAGGGGTGGGCATGCTTATATCTCTTGAAGGAAAAAGATGAGCAGGGTTAAATAGAGGAGCAGTGGTTCAGCCTGAAAGCCTGCTCTGCTTTTCTGAGAACAGTCACAGTTCTCATCTGGGTGAGTGATCAGCCTTTGCACCTTCCACACCCACAGCCATGAAGTAAACCTCATGCACAGAGACTACTTCCATCCTTCCTGCCCCTCTGCAGCCATGCAACCCTTCCCTGAGTGCTCCTTTTGTCGATTCTGGAAATGCAAGGATTTAAATATAGTCTGTTCCTGTAAAGTATCTTCAGGAAAGACAAAAATGAGAGACCAATTTTAAAAACCAGCTATTAAAAGAAAATGCTTTCCCCCAATATGAGTTTGAAAACAGAGGATGGATATGATGCATGAATTCAAGCAGCAGGACAAGGGAAGAATCAATGCCCAATTATAAACAACATGTTTTTTTCATTAGCCATCATAGTAATACTGTCTTTCCTGATGCCCGAGGTTACTCTCCTCTGTAGGAGGATATACAAAACCCACGTCAGACCAGCAACAGAGTTACTTCTTTCCAATGAGTTGCTGAACATGGAAGAATTTAATCTAGTGCACACTGGCAAGAGATTGCAGGGCTAATTGGTAAGTCTTTAAACTAGATGTGAAGGGGGAAGGGGCAGCTGGGCTTGCCCCAGTAGGTCAGTGCTCTAATATTCATAAAGACCAGGAGGTCTCCCATCCTCTTGGGGTGCAATCAACTGCTCAGCTTGCTCCCTGAAATGTCTATACACCAATGCATGGAGCTTGGGGAATAAACAGAAGGACTTAGAAATCTGTGTTCTGACAAGAGATTATGATCTGGTGGTTATCACAGAGACATGGTGGGCTAGCTCACATTACTGGAATGTGGTCATGGAATGCTACATCCTTCTCAGAAAGACAGGACACCATGGCAAGGTGGTGGACTTGCTATTCATGTGTGAGAGTAACTGGAATGCATTGAGTACTGTCTAGGGGTGGATGAGGAGAGCTTTCAGTTTGTATGTAAGAATTAAGGGACAGGCTGGCATGGGTTGTGGAGGTCTATTACAGGCCACCTGATCAGGATGAGGAAGTTAAAAATGCCTTCTACAGGTAGCTGAGAGCAGCCTGGAGAGTACAGGCCCTGGTTACTGTGGGAGATTTTAACTACCCTGATATTTGCTGGAAGTCCCACTCAGCCAGCAACCCACAGTACAAGAGCTTCCACCAGTGCACTGACAATAACTTCCTCATGGAAGTGGATGAGCCAAGTAGGTGAGAAGCACTGCTGGATCTTATCCTCACTAACAAGGAGGGTCTGGTTGAAGTGGTGAAGGTTCAGGGCAGCCTTGGTTGCAGTGACCATTAGATCTCACATAGCAAGAACGGGATAGCATGCAGAATCGCCAAGGTAAAATCCCAAAGAATAAAAACAACAGAACAGAGAGGGATCAGATCTGGCATTGTTACTTTCATCCTTGGTCACAAGGACTCTGATTTTCCCTGTGCTTTCTAGCTGTGTTTCTCCCCTCTGGCACAGGAGTTTGCTCTCTCCTTGCTACTGCCCTCTTCTGAATGGGAAGCTGATGTGAGCACTGCCATATTATAGTCTTTTTTGCCCCTGCTTTTAGAAGCTGATGCAGCCATCAGCTGAGCCATCCCCAAGGGAGGAAATACACCACCTTCTAGAGGGGAAGAGAGGTCTGCCCTCCTATTTTCCTTAAGAATGAGAAAGACAAGAGTCTGTGGTATTCTTTCACTGCTTCTTTAACAAGAAAATGGGGGCTTCACATTTACAACTGGAAGCTAAACCAAATTTTGACAGACTACGTGTGTCTAATATTGGGAGTATTCAGCAAATCTGTCTTATTTGTACACCCTTCTTGCATGCCATATGTGGATTGTCTGGCTTTTACCTTAGTTAGATTTTGATTTGCTGTATTTCAAATATGTCTTTAATTAGTAACACTTCAAAAAAGGAGGGAGCAATTTAACTGACATTAGCTTCACTTTCAAAAAGAAATCAAAACACTAGCAGCATAAAATTCCACAAGCCAAGTTGTGTCAGGTGTAACTGTATTAAAATGTTACATACATTATATATATTTTAAATACATACTTGGTCTCTGATTATTTAAAAAAAAACAATCACCCCATGGTTACTACTTGTGAACCAGTTAGAGTGTATTTGAACCCACATCCCTGTCCAGTACACTTAAATGAGCTTCTTAAAGTAATAGTAGTACCATAGCCAATGCAATAATAACATGCCAAAACAACATATAATTCAAGCACTTGTACTACCTTTTTACTTTCTTTTTTTCATTTTTTTAAAGACATAAACTATTTTGTTACTCTGATAAAGCTAGGCAAAATCCGAGCCACATGCTAATAGTATGGACAGCTATTTGAAAATGTCTGCAGCGCTGAATATTTTCAGCCAATTTGGTATTTCTCAACCTAGTACACATGCACATATGTAACACACACAGACATAAGTTCCCCAGGGAAGTTACTTCAACAGAGCTGTGAGAAGACTACAATTTGTCTTGTCCACATGACACATACACACACATACATTTATATCAAATGCAGCCTTGCTGCAACTGTGCATGGAGGAAGGAGTGAGGAACAGGACATATGTGTGTCCTGCTGATAGCAGTAGCTACAGATTTCAACATCTACGCCTACTTCCCTGACAGCTCTCTTCTTGCCACTGGTAAAGTCTTCTTGAGGAGCCATCTGGAGTCCCCTTGGTGAAAAGTGATCCATTGTTGGCAACAGGTTCTCCTGGAACTTCGTGTTACCTTTTTCCACAGAAAGGCATTTGAGGGAACTTTAGCATAAGGCCAGGCCTGAGGTTTTTCCTGCAACAGGAGCTCCCACTCCCAGGCCAGTCATCACCCTCTCCAGATCCCTGGGTATTTCTGGAATATCTCTTCTTCCAACCCAAGTCATACAACTGGAATTTCTAATTAAACCAGTTATCTCCTATCAAAAAGCACTAGGGAAAGCTACACTCCCTATATCAAGTTACAATGCTTAAGTACAACTTATATGTATTAAATAGTGTTCCGTATCTTTGCTGTGTTAGGTTTTTGTTGGGGGTGGAGAGAAAAGTTAGGGTCTTCCCTGCCTCCCCAAGGGGCTTCACATTCATAGTTTCCTTTACTATCAGTGGGACTTTCTCTATTAAGAAAGTCATGGAACAGTTACTTTCATCCTACTGGTGACAGAAATACTAGCAAGCTCAACTTCTCATTTGTGAATCCAAAAGAGTAGCTGTAAATGCTTTATTTACTTTACCACAGAGCTGCTAGGAACTTTGCCAATGGTTTTGCTTTCATCTCATGACTGGAGGAGTGGATGAGGCGTTTATCACCTATTCAGTTTAGGGGAACTTCTTGGTCCTTTATTGGTCCTCTCCAAAGCAACACCATTAAACTCACTGCATAGCACTGAAAGGATGCAGACTTTCATTCCACTTTAAAATAAAGAGGATTTTCATTAGACCTGTATCTATTATAAGCAGATTTCTGTGTATTTCAGATGGGATCTATGCAGTGGGAACCTCAGAACTGAGCACCCTTAATTTTGGGCTGACATGAAACAATTAAAAAGCTGTTTGAATCAAGAATGTCCTCCCATATCTGAAAGACAGTATTCTATGCTTCTAGTTAAATGTTTCTGCTCCTCAAATGATGGAAACTTCATAAAGCAGATGATCTTTGAGATGCTCAAAGTGAGATTAAGAGACCTCACTGTCTATGCCACCTTAGCCTATAATTTTATAGAAAAGCTTGCCAGAATAAAATTATGTGAACACCATGATTCACTGTCCAACGAAGGTCCAGGGTTTTAGTTCATGAAAACTAACCTCAACAATTCCCTTCACTTTATCTTTTATGCTGCTTAGCCTTGCCAAATCAAGCCATAAGTGATTGAAGGGGGACAATGTGTGAGGTGCATGTCAATAGTCAGTTCTTTAATTTAGCAACACTGACAATTATGCACTCTGCTGTGCTAATGACATACACACAAAAAAATCTGGTATTTATTTTTGAGGAACCTAACACTACCAAGTTGACTACCAGATCATGTCCCTGAGCACCATATCTTCCTGTCTTTTAAACACCTCCAGGGATAAGAGACAACTGCTTCCCTGGGCAGTCTCTTCCAATGCTTAACAAGCCTTTTGCTGAACAAATTTTATGTAATATCTAATATAAACCTCCTCTGGCACAACTTGAGGCCATTTCTTCTTGTCCTATTCCTTGTTAGTTGTGAGAAGAAACTGACACACACCTTGCTACAATCTCCTTCCAGGTAGTTGTAGTGATAAGGTTTCTGCTGAACCTCCTTTTATCCAGGCTAACCAACCACAGCTCCCTCAGCTGCTCCTGATAAGACTTGTGCTCTAGACACTTCACCAGCTTCTTTGGCCTTCTCTGAATGCCATCCAGCACAGAGAATCACAGAATATCAGGGATTGGAAGGGACCTTGAGAGATCATCTAGTCCAATCTCCCTGCCAGAGTAGGAACACCTACATCAGGTCACACAGGAACTTGTGTCCTGGCAGGTTTTGAACATCTCCAGAGAAGGAGACACCACAACATCTCAAGGCAGCCTGTTCCAGTGTTCTGTCACCCTCATTGTGAAAAAGTAACTCAACAGACTCTGGTATTATCAACAGTTCTTTAAAATAGGGAATTTGCCTATAGATATTTAATTTAAATTAAATGAATGGTACTGCCAACTATGTAGAGTTTGTCTTCATTTTTCACTTGCACCAAGGCATCTGCATCTGAACTGTGGAAAGATGCCAGTTTTTAGAAGATAGATGCTTCAGGCTGTCTCCTCTTCTATTATTGAACACATTGTTACATAACTGAAATACTTATGAATTGAGAGTAATGTAAAAACAGTGAGCTCATTAGAAGAGGAAAAAGAGCAACATACCTTATGAACATTTGAAAGTTAAGATAATACATTTGACAGCAGATATTTCTAGAAGTTTTAATAGGATCAGCCTTATCTCTAATTTCTAAATGGACCTTCTGAAGCAAGTGTTTCTCAGCTTCTTTTGTCTCTTCATGAACAAGGCTTGATAGCTTGAGACTACAATGCATTGCTAGGGAAACCTTTGGTCTGTTACATAAATCATCTTAACACTCAGCAAGAATTGCCCAACAGTGCCATTGATATGTTCAAGTCAATGATCCTGCAAACAATTTTTTTCTGTTTCTTCATATCCTAGACAACAGTAATAAATCATATTCATTTAAAAACACACAATATACT